>JAAGNO010031221.1:133229-155031 GCA_033439905.1 Ceryle rudis
TAAGGCCAGGCTGGATGGGGCTCTGAGCAACCTGCTCTAGTGGGAGGTGTCCCTGCCCATGGCAGGGGGGGTTGGAAAGAGATGGTCTTTAAGGTCCCTTCCAACGCTGACAATTCTATGATTCGATGACAGTACTAAAGGAACATGTCCCTTATTATTTCCCCTGTTATTAAAAAAGACCATTATTGTATATCATATTAGAAGTGCTAACTTTTTTCCAGATTAAGCTCTATGTTTAACCAAGAAGTTTCAAGTTTACCTGTGAAGTTTGTAGACACAAGGCCCCCCAAAAGTCCACGGCACTAATTAGAAATAGATAAGATTAAACGACCTTGCCTTATTTATGTGTAAATGTACTTGGCACAGATGACAGACAATTCAGTAACTGCGTATATCAAAATTCAGAATGATAAAAAACATTCAATGGTTCTGGGAAATGTCCTTGAATGCTATTTTTACTTCCATCTTTTTGTTTATGTTGCTATGGTGAACAGAACATATAGCAATATTTCTGTTAAAAATTGCCAACAGGTGTCTGTATTAATTAAAACACTATATAATAAGAAACTGCCATCTATTTGTGTATCTCTCTACATGCAGGAAGCTGAATGGCATGGCATGGGACAAAGACTTCCATTTTGTCTATAGTAGCAGCAGAAAGAAAATCTTCAGCATGGTAGAAAAAAAGCAATTAGAAAGCCCTGAAATTCTGCCTGCATGACTGTGAGCTATAAATGTTTGTTTACAAAGTGAAATTATTGAATTGATTTTTAAAACAGTCTATACTCGGGTAACTCAGGTAGTAGTTTCATTTTGACACAGTTACCTGTTATCTTTAGGAAAAATATCTTCATTTTCCTTTTCATGTAAATTAGTAGATTGAAATTAGTGGGAGGGAAATTTTTAAAATACAAAATTTTAAAGTCTGAGCCTGAATCTTGGCAAGAAGTTACTGGTGTTTCATGAAATCCTTCACAGGTATGACACAGCATAGATATTAAATACTCAGCTGCCCTGGGTAAATTTGGTTTCCTCTCTGAAACAGATTGGTAGGAGAAACAGAAATTTATTTTCTATGTTATTCTCTGTCTATTGCAATGCTCTGTTAGATATTGCCTAATATCTTGAATAAAACATCCCGAAAGAGACTCTTGAAATGGTTTCATAATAGGAAGAATTAATATACTGCTTTTCTTTCTCAGTAATATATTGAGCAATTCTACATAATTTAGAGCCTGATACAAACTTTACAACGTTTGTTTTGACTACAGTCTGTTATTATCGTAAAATTAAAGTTACAGTCAAAGTTACAGCAGTAGAAATCAGGCCTTTGTTTTTGTGAAAGAATTTTAGATTATTTAGGATTCATTATGGCTTTGAATAGGTCAAGGAGTAGAACACAGGGATGTACCATAAACAGATAAAAAAAATTGGGTTTTGTCTTTACATCTTAAAGACAAGACCTATACACCAACAAACATCAGAAAAAAACCCAAGCATAGTCTTTAATTTTCTTTTAACTATCAGGCCATGCCTAAGTATGCTATTAGGACTTTTGGAGTCTCTCCTCTATGAAAACCATGCAATTATTTACCATTTATAAATTTTTCACGTAATTAGAGCTATAGTCAGACAACTCAGGTAGTATTTTCATTTTGACACAGTTATATATAGGAAAAAAAAAAAATCTTTTAATTTGACTCCTAAATATTTAAAGTAGAGTTTGCTCAGCTGCTCTCTCGATGACAATTTTCTCTCAGTATCCAAACAGAACTGGGATGACTGGAGATGAATGTATTTGTGAATGGAATTTGCCACTTTCTGGTATTAGCACTGCTTTCTTTCTAAATTAAAAATGAAGAAATAAACCACCAACTTTTGTCCCTTTGTGGGGTTTTTGATCATTGGTGCACTTCTTCAAGCAGGACTGGCAAGCAGTTGTAGTGTTTTCCATGGATTTAATAGGATCTTTTTTTATTCATTGGATTGTTCACTCCCGTGACGTTTAGGGCTATAATGCTGTGTTTTTGTTATTGAAGGTGAGGATCTGTTAATTATGATGTGACTAGGCAAAAATACAAGATATGGAACAAATTACAACCAAAATCCCCCAAATCCCAGGGCTAGTGCAAAGAAGGATGAACCTCAGCAAACCCAATACTGTCCAGAAAAGAATAAAACCCAGAGGCTCAACTTAGGTACTGACCAGAAGAATTAGCCCCACAAGGAGCCCTGCATCGGTATAAAAAAGTCATAGCACCAGCAAGGGCCTTAAATATGATTCCATGCAATTCTACACGCCCAGATACACATTTCTGCAAACTCTGACAGGAATTAACACCAGCAGGATTAAAATAGATTAATTGTAATTTCCACGCCCCCCACCCCCCCACCACCTGTGTAACATCAGCCATATGGTACTACCCTTGAAACCCTCTAGAACCTTGTGTTTTGAAACCCAAAAAATAATAATAAAAAAAAAGGGCATGGAAGAGAAAAAAAAAAAAAAAAAAAAAAAAAAAAAAAAAGCCAGAGAACATTATCTTAAAAAAAACAAATGCAAAAACCTTTTCATAAAGCTTTGACTCAGCTGCAGAACTACTGGATTTTAGAGCCGGCTCGATGTGGCAACCGTTAGTCAGTTATTAAACCTTAACAGTGTGTCATTCAAATGGCCTTGAGCAGAAATGTTATGCTGCTTAATAGACAGTGTCATCTCATTCCAGTGCTATCACTTTTTGTGTCTGTTCAGCTGCCTGATGCTGTATGAACACTTGTAGGCAGTCAAGTATTTTGTTTACTGGCAGGGCAACCAGAGTCAGGCAAAAATTCCAGCTCTGTTTCATTGCTCATCTACAGACAAATAACCTTGACCTGATTGGCACAGTCAGAATGGAACGGGGTCAGGTGCTCTCTCAGAACCAGCACCATGTAGTGCTCCACTGTACAGAGATCTGCCTCCGACCTATGGAGGTGACTGAAGGTATTTGTCACAGGTAACCAGACTCCTGTGCCACAGGCCATTAATAGTCCGGGATGGATTGGATTTGGTGATGTTCACAGGATCATTCTGATAATATATTAGTGGGTTTCTGAGCTACTGTGCTCCTCTGACTCTCCTCAGAGCTGCCAGGTTTCCGTCAGTATCCATTACTTATACTGCAAACTTTGTGCTCATTTACACTTCCTTAAAGTAACCAATAGTCCCTCGTCACATCAGCACTTTGTTCCCTATCCTCAACATTCCCATCAGCTTGTTAATGAGCAATGCAAACTACTTGTCATCTCACAGCACACACTTATCCGTGGATGAGATTTTCCTCTCTTTCTATCCAAACCAGGGCAGAGTTGGCTGCTCTCATGTGGCTCAGAGGCTTCTCTGGATGTAAAGCCTTTTGTTTATGTAGGCTGCATAACCCATCTCTCTCAGTTGAAAACACACTTTTCAAAAGTGGTCCACGTACTGGTGCACTTTTCACTGCTGTGGTTTGTAACCAACAGCCTACCAAGGGGGAAGATGGAAAAGACATTGTCAAATGTATCCCAGTATTTTCCAGCATCCATATTATAAAGCACTCTTACCTTTTTGTTTGACACTGGTATTTAATAATACATCTGGATCTGTTTTGAAAGGGTGTGTTAACAAAGTCCATCATTTCAGATTAATATGTAAAAATAATACACACTCCTTAAGAGAGAGGGTTATGGCTCCTTAACACTGAAATGACTGTGAACTGCTGAAATGGATGAGATCATTGCTTCATCCTTTCCAAGCACTGTGATCTTGAAAGGCTGGAGTACACGATGGAAAAAAAAAAAAATTCAAAAATACTTTGGGCCAATCTTTTTTAAAGTACTTATCTACAAAAAAAAAATTTGGTCACCTATGTATTTAACAACAGAGCAGCTCCTACAATAGAAACAATAAGCTGCAGAATTAATATTAATACATTGAGCAGAATTAGTAATTTTGAGCTCATTTGCATGATCTGTAGAAGGGGAGAAAATAAAGAGATCACCATTATTTCAATAAAAGAAAAAGGAAAGGTCAGTATTCTGACCCTCAATTTAGGAAATTATTCCATTCCTAAGGTAATCAGCCTGTCATCTAAATAATTCCCTCCTTGCTCATTACGAAAAAACAATAATAAAAGGCAAGCTGCCTGTCTGAAGTTGCTATGGCATTTAGATATACAACAATTTAGCCCATGACCTTCAGTAGTTAAGTTCCCAAGTCTCCAGGAGTGCAAGTTTTTCTCATACAGAGTTTTCCCAAGAATGTTGCTCAAATCTCTCATTTGGAGACTAAACAGCAGTTGCATAATGGAAAATACCTCCTACGTCCAGCCCTCTTTCACCCACAAGCTGCTACACTATTCCTATGATGAGCTATCGCATTAGCTTCACCACATCAAATCAAAAACATCTGGTCATAAAAATAATGTTTACTTTATTTATTTACTTGCAGAGAAGGTTAGAGGTTTTCTGACTTGGGAAAGGAGAAGCCTATATCCTGATACAGTACGTTAAGCAGTTAGTTAGGTCATTTAGGGATACATTTATCTCCATGCTGCACGGCAAAAATACCACAAGTTCAAATTGGTGAGTTTAAGACAGACAAGTCCATGAATACCCAACAAAGTAAAAAAACCCCCTTCTATATTCACCACAATAGGCAAACAAAGATGAAATACGCATTATGATGCTACCTAGGTTTTTTTCAGTGACTTCATACACACAGATGCTGATCTTTGGGCTATTTCTACCTTGCTCCTGTATGCATCATAATGCTGAGGAACAATACACCCATCACCTACACCCGCTTCAAAGGAAGCTGTCAGAGTTTCTACTGCTGTCACCACACAGCTCCCACTTTTTGGGAATGCAAGTAAATTGTTCACTGTCTTTACTGTGGAATTTTAAACAAAAATACAATAAAAATACTTGTGCCATATTTAAAGGATTCTAATTTAGGATACGTGATTGATTAAAATTCATTCAATTAGGTTAAACAAGATAAGCACATGGATTTACATAATTGTATCACATCACTAGATCAGACTGAACAGGATTTAAATGATCAATTAGGACATATATCTCGAGACAGAACTGTCTCGGCTAATAAAAGTGGCAAAGGAATTTTGAAGCATGTTATTATGCATATCTCTTCTTTTACTGTGAAAATACATAACTCCTCCTCTTAACGAAAAGACCTCATCACAGTGATATTGCTCAGAGAACAGACCATTTACAAGGTTACATATTCTCTCTAAGTTATTTATGTTAGTATGTGTTTTATTCTGATTTTCCAGGAAGATTTCAGAATAATTGATATTTCTTTTCAGGAAAAAAAACCAAACCAACAACTAAGTAGTAAGTCACAGACTTGAGGGTCTGAACACGGAGAAAATAATGAAATATACACACAGAACAGATGGCTGAAGAAGTTTAAAGATGAAATAAACATCAATGAACCAAAAAAGGGGATAACAGAAAGGGCAGAAGTGTGGAGGTGGAGGACCCTGCATCCCTACTGGTCTGCTCCCAACTGGCCCAGGGACAGCGGGAGGCAGCCAGATTTGACAGGCTCCGTACACTTACCCATGGCTGCTCAAAACTGTAAGTACGTCTCCTGTCTTCCACGTCCTCATCTTGCTTTGCTTGCTGAAACTCTTGTCTCAGGCGCTGTATCCGGTCATGGTTGTTAGGGGTTGATCTGTTGCTACAAGAGGGAGGATGGAAATGATCAATATACTTGGGAACGGCCATCTGTGACTGTCATTTCTTAGCACGAGACTGCTACCATAGTGCAGAAGTACAGGCTTAAAAATAATTTGCAAGCATTTAGTACAAAGCTCTTTTAGGTGTTTTCTAAAGGTGATGAATGCCAGTTGCCTTGTGAAGAAACTTCAGATGGTGTAAAGATAAGAAGAATGAGGCTATTCTGAAAAATCATCAAAGGTTTACCAGCATCTTTACAGATTATGTTGCTTCTAGAAATGAAGAGGAATGCCTGTGTCAGTGTCAGATTTAACATAAAGGGAAATTAAGAGAAAAGTCTTAATGATCTGTGCCACTGAAAGATACTTTTTTTCCCAGTCAATAAACAGTAGTACTGTCAGATCTTTATTTGCATCATATCAGTACAATATCTGAAGGCTCTACCTATATAAAATTTGATTGTTTTCCCCAGTCAATGAGATCCTGTTATCCCCTAGTTCTGTTTTCAGTAAGTCTTTTAAACTGATGAATCTGAAAGCATGAAAAGGCTTGGGGGCCAGTAAAAAGCAATCCATGTGACAGTGTCATATGCAGGAACACAGCCGGGCAGGAGAGAGCTGCTGGTTGATGCCCCGCGGATGTCAAAGGGGTGGGGAGGGCACAGCCCCACAGTCCACCCCAACCACTATGTACCAGTGCATCCAAAACCTTCAATTCTTCAAAACCATCAATTTTTCCACTGTCTATACAGGCAACCCGCTCTCCATAGTGCAGTTTTATGTGAAACCGTAATGAAATAGGCAGAGGCATGGTTTATTTCATGGGACAGAAGGAAAGTGGTGGAAAAGGACCTGTGAGTGTTGGTCGACAGCCGACTGAACATGAGCCAGCAGTGTGCCCAGGTGGCCAAGAAGGCCAACAGCATCCTGGCCTGGATCAAAAATGGAGCAGGGAGGTGATCATACCCCTGCGCTGGGCACTGGTGAGGCCGAATCTTGAGCACTGTTTCCAGTTTTGGGCACCACAGCATAAGAAGGACACTGAATCCAGCAAAGTGGGTTCAGAGAAGGGCAACGAGGCTGGTGAGAGGTCTGGAAAACATGTCTTACAAAGAGCGGCTGAGAGAACTAGGGTTGTTTAGTCTGCAGAAGAGGAGGCTGAGAGGAGACCTTATTGCTCTCTACAGCTACTGAAGGGAGGTTGTAGTGAGGCTGGTGTCGGTCTCTTCTCCCAAATTACTAGTGATAGGATGAGGGGAAATGGCCTCAAGTTGCATCAGGAGAGGTTTTGATTGGATATTAGAAAGAAATTCTTTACTGAGAGAGTGGTTGGGTAATGGAACAGGTTGCCTAGGGAGGTGATGGAGTCACCATCCCTGGAGGTGTTTAAAGAACAAGTAGCTGTAGCACTTGAGGCTATAGTCTAGTGGTTAGGGAGATATTGGGATGAAGGTTGGAGGTCCTTTCCAACCATAACAGTTCTATGATTCTATGGTACAATTCTAAAGTGGATATTTATCAATCCCATTGCTATTTTTCCAGCTGTGTGGCTCACACCCGACCACTACAACCCCCACCACATTTCAAACATGTTAATGTGAGAATCACAGGAAGCTTGCCAAACAAATATTGTATCAAGACTAGCCAGAGCATTTTAATCTCTTGTTATGGCCTTCTTAAGCCCTGTATTTCATTGTTTATTTCAAAAGAGCTGATGAGGAATGGTCATCTATTACTTTGTTTCAAAAGAGAGATCTGTAGGAAGACACCAGAAAACTATTCCACAGCAACAGACAACAGAAAAGATTCCTGTTCTTGGACACAGGCTACAATCAGACATGGTGAATATCTATCCCATGTCTTCTCTCATATGAAAAGAGACAAAATCTGGAGTCAATTTGTGACTTTTTCCTATGTCTTTCTTTTGGGACTGGTAGGTGTAGTGGATTGGAGGCTGTAGGTGTTTGAGATGTTACCTCCCACTCTTTTCAGTGCTCTTAAATCGACCTTGGTTCAAAAAAATTAGCGTGGTTCTAGTGAAGCCTAATTTTTGAAGTTTTTTTTTTTTTTTCTTTGAAACGAAAGGCAAAGAAAATGAAGAAATTTAGCACTGTTTTTGCTTTGTTTGTAGAGTAGGTCAACTTCCACGTGCTAATTGCCATTTTGAAAAGTACAGCTAAAGAAAGCTTTATTTAGAACAGGTTGAAATGAAACGTTGTGGCATTTTCAAAATTTCCATTTCATTGTAGGTGTGTTGATAATTCTACTTCCTTAATGCAACTTAATATTGTGAAACAGCTTATCTCCATCTGCAGTTTTATCTTACGCAAATTGATTCCTTACTGTCAAATTCTGCCCAGCTTTACTACAAACCCACTTTTTGTTTTCCTATACATTGCTATACACTGCACATTTTAAATGCAATCATCACAGTCCACTACAAGACATAAAAAACACTTTAAAAGGGTCTCTTGATTTTTAAAACTGGTACTGTTAATCTAACAAACAAGTAGCCAGATCTAACAAACAAGTAGCCAGACAGATCTAAACAAGTAACTTTTTACACAGACAGTGTTTTCTGTAAGAGAAATTGCACTGAAGTGTAGCAAAATACTTTATGTATTAGTATTTCATGTACAAGAACATATGTTTGAAAGAGAAATGCCAAGGAACTTTGGTGCAGAATTACTAGAAAAGCACCATACATAGGCACCTTGAAGTACTCAAGATGATCAATAAATAATCAGACATCCTTCACCAAGGTTGTTTGAAACTCCTGGTTTGACACTGGAGTAGTTACGCAATGGCAAAGAAAACCAGAAAGTAAACCCAAAAAGTACTGAACTAAACCCTGGGCTTTATAAGGAACAGTCACATTCACCAGCCCCAGAATGGGCTACTGGAAGGAGTTCTGCACATTTTGTGATTGTTATTCATTAAAACAATTACATCAACAGAGGAACAGCGAATAAATGCATCGTGTCCATGCCATGAAGCCAGAATGTTTGCCTCATCCTGAACAGCAAATGCATAAATTTGCCACCCTTTACACTGCAGAGATGGAAAAAGAAAGGGCAAGGAGGATCCTGGGATTTATGATTAACTTGTCTCCAGACCTAAGAAGAACTTAGTCTAATGACAAAAAAAGGAGAAAAGAAAAAGAAAAAAAGTCAAGCTGATTTAAGAAAAGTTATTCAAAGTTATTAAAAGGTTTGCTAATGGCAGAGAAGATGAATCTTTTAAAAATATTTCTATTTAACTTGAAAAGCAAGGGACATGACCCAAATTTAGAAAATTGCAAAAGAAGTGAATCATAAAACAGGCCTATTTCACAGAAAAGAAAGCTAAATTAAAAGACAAAGCCACTTCTGTATCAACTCAAATTTCTTTCTTCTCAAAAAGTCTGTGAGACACAGAAAGTGAGGTCAAGTCAGCAGTTATATAATAATCACCAAAGAAATTAGACATTTTTATTTAGGAGACGAAAAGGCAAGCTGACAGGGAGGGGCTAAGACACCATTAAGAAAATATTATTTGAACACTTAGACTATTATCTCAGGGTGGTTTCTTTTCATCTCCATTTTCCTCTGAATCCTGTTCTGATTCTCTATTCATCTGCCCTAACTTTTGCACCAGCCACAGTTTTTACATCTCCATCCTGGACTGCCATGCTGTCCTCATTGCTTTTCATGCTGCTCTTCATCCAATTAATTTTATCATCAGTGCTTTTTTGCTATGTTTTTTGTCTCCCACTGCACTCAGGGAACACTTGATATACCCACTCGCTAGCCCAGTCAACCCCCAGTCTACAATTACTACTTCTGGAAGGAGGCAAATGCAAAAATTGTAATCATAATAAAAAGCTGTCACAAATAAAATTTTGGAGTCAAAAATGCAAAATTAACTTCATTGTTTTTCAGGTCCCGAGATGTTCTGTTTTATCTACAACTCTTTATGTAAGTCACATCATTATCCCTTGGGACAGATCTAAACAAATTATATCCAGTGTGAAGAGTCCTTAGCCAGTCTAAAGCAAAATGAATTTTGACTTATTGGATTAATTAATCCAAGAGAGGTAGGGTCATCGCAACAGACTACTAGAATGCAGGGTTGAAGGTGTTCTTACTGCTTAAATTCCCTTTTGATTTTTGCAGATGTATGGTGCAAGTCCTCAAAAGTTTAATTAATTTTTTTTTTTTCTGTGTTTTGTTTTGAGTTTTTCATTCAAATGAACTGACTGTCTGAAGGCAAATTCACCTGAAAGAATTCAGGACTACTAGAAAGAAGGAAGGAGTTTAATTTGAAATCCATCCAAAGTTTTATCGAAGAATTGACCTATGCTAGTTTTAAATTTTTTAGCCAAACTGGAATTACAACTCTATACAGCAACCACAGCATGCCCAGCCAGCCTTTCCCTATGACTACTTAATAAAAGGATGGCTATGAACTCCTGGAAGACAGTTAGCACCTTATAGAATCATACAATTATTATGGTTGGAAAGGACCTCTAGGATCATCAAGTCCAACCTTCATCCCAACATCTCCCTAACCACTAGACCATGGCCTCAAGTGCTACAGCCACTTGTTTTTTGAACCCTTCCAGGGATGGTGACTCCACTCCCTGTCCACTGCCCAACCGCTCTCTCAGTAAAGAATTTCTTTCTAATATCCAATCAAAACCTCCTCTGATGCAACTTGAGGCCATTTCCCCTCGTCCTATCGTTAGTAATTTGGGAGAAGAGACCGACACCAGCCTCACTACAACCTCCCTTAGGTAGCTGTAGAGAGCAACTAGAGTAGAGTTCCTAGCATCAGATGCAAGTGATGGTCTTCTTTCAGAGTGCTGGCTTTATTAAATGTTCTCATGAAAAATAAAAATAAAATAAAATAATAAAATAAAATAAATCAGGGAAAGGCTTTTAGGGCCAAAGTTAACTTAGGTTGCAAAGTGGCTGAGCTTCTTTGTATCACATCTCTACCTGGGCACTCCAATGCCTTCTATCTGCAGATGGTACATGCCACAGTCAGCTATTTTGTGAGCGCTGCTTTAAAACACGAACCTGCCAGCACGGGCTAAAAAATGCAACTCTAGGCAAGGCTTAGTTAGGCCAGAGCTGTCACATATTTCGAGAAACAAGCAGCCACAGCAATGACCACGAGTCTCAGATCATTAAGCAGTGTCTCTGCGTGATGTCATGCACTGATGTACAGAGTTGTAATGCTTTCAAAACAAGAGATTTTCAGCGTGATAGATACAAATGTGTTACTGACCAGGGATGACTAAAGCTTTTGGGGAAAAAAAATAAATTATTGGCCTGGAAAAGCATGGAAAAGGGTCTTAACAACATCACCAGGCAATTGTAACATGACTTGAATAACCAAAAGGTTAGTAAACAAACAGTGCTCTTTACACCTTGAAATCTTTTGACACAGATTGGAGCTGCCAGGGACTTGCTGGCCTGATCGGCTGCTTAGATCTCTGGATGGCAGTTATAAAACACAGATGGGTTCTTATTTACTTCAAGCTGGCAAATAACTATCACCTATTTGTATAAAATAAATTCCTGTCCATTTGGACAGATTACCGGCATCATATTTAAAAACCGTATCAATTTTAATCTACAGGTAGAGAGGAGCAGGAAAAGAGTTTAGTTCTATCTCACTGAGGATTATCTAAGTCCTCTCTCTGGTGGCCATGCTTCACTGGCACCACACATCCTTGCCAAAGTTCAGAACTAGCTGATTGTCTACAAAATTGGCCCCTTCCTTCATGGCTTGAGCAGGATGAAAGCAGCCCAACAAAAAGCAGAGGGTTTATAATCTAATATAAAGCTTCTGCCACATTTAATGAAACTCAAGCACCCTCTTGCCATGGTGCTTACTCCAAGCAGATGGATTTGTCTGTTTTGGATGGCTCTCGAGGGTGGAAAACCAGAAACTGTCAAGTTGTTGCAAAAAGCCATGGATGTAAAATGAAACGAAAGTATGCCCTTTCCTAGGCTTAAAGTTAGCACCACACTCCAATACACGGTCTGCTGGTCTGTTCACTTTAAACAGATTTGTTAATTGTCAGTGACACAGACGACTGTGCCCACACACTGCAGGGTTGATGAGGGCTGAGCAGCAGCAGACTATGCACTGTCTCCTTCCTGCCACCAGCTTGCCAGAGCAGGTTGTTTTTTTTCCTCCTATTTTGTTCCATGGTTTGTTTTTTGACATCTAAATACCAGTCCTCAAGAATACATTAGTGTAACCATTTGGCTGGTCCTCTCCTTGCCGTGTGCCCTGCATACGGTCTTTTTCTGAGACACCAGGGAACAGATTTTCCATGAACACATAGTAACACATATAGAGATGGTACACAAACAGGAGCAACCATGGTCAGCATCGTACAAAAGAGCTGTTGTGTGATTACAGAATTTCTGTAGTCAGTCTGAGGAAAAAAATCAGCTGAGCAAGAGATCAAATTTGTTAGATCACAAATGTAACATGACAGAATTATAACCTGGAGGGAGGCATAGAAGGGTTTATCCTACACCACTTCTGTTTTTCTTAAGTGTCAAAGAATTTATTGGGAATAAAGTATTAAAAGGTGGAGGAGAAGTGTAAAAAAAAAAAAAAAATTCACAAAAATGTTAACAATTGCAAACCTGCAAATAAAAATAACTTCCCTGCACAAGCTTCATTAAGTTTTATCAGCTAGTATCTCGGGGTTTTACACTCAAACCACAGGTCATAAATTCACAGTAAACCCCCCATATGTTCACCAAACACCTGAATTCAATTTCTATTCTAGTTTTAAGAAACGGAATGTGCTGCTCAAATTAATTATGCATGTAAAGTTAGTTTCTAATAAGGGCAGCTTCTCGCATGCTGAAGGGAATACATCCTATTTGAATTCCCTCCCAAATCTCTTTCAGTCTTGGCTTTTTTCTACTGTTCACAAGGTTACAAAAATCCTTCCTTCTTGCCATTTCACATTTGCTAAATGTACACAGAGTATATCCTTTAAAGTCTGCAGTTTTCAAAGGCAGCTAAATTCAGGGATTGGCTTAATGTGACAAGCAAGATCTAACATGTTACCTGTACACATACCTACACACTTCAGGATATTAATTCCATCATAACAAGGATTTAAAACCTAGGATTTATGTCAATATGCATGCATGTGAAATCAGCTCATCGGGAAGCTTTCTGTCACTCCCAGTTTGCTTTCACAGTGGTAGTCATCAGCTCCAATACCACGAAGAAGCTATGCAAGTCCCCAAACATACATGCTTTCTTCAGTGAAAGAAATTAGTTTCCAAATTTTGACACCGTGATTTGTTGATCATTTCACACCAATTTCAACAGAGGAAACCATTAAAAAGCAAAAACGTACGTCTCCATTCTCTGGGTTTAAAAGGTAGTCTCAAATGCTCTTAATTTGACACTTGCTTCTGACAGGATGGCCGTAAACAACACGGAGAGATGGAGCTGATAGGGAAGTCACTTCACCACAACAGTCTTTTCAAACTCCCCAGTCTAGATTTTACTTTGAGTCCCTCTGTGGCCCTTCTGTAGCAGGGCCATCATTTTACAACCAGTGAAATCTGAAGAATGCACCCAAGACCCTTTTTATTGCCACCATCACTCTTCCTTATTAGCCTGTCAGAGCCTGCACACTGGAGACAGAAACCCAGTTTTACTTTTCAGGGGAATTCTACTAAAAAGAAAAGCAGAGACTTCAGGAGCTTGCTATAAGCATCTGAAAACAGATACTCAGCTACTGGGTTATCTCATAGTCTAAGCCTTACTTTGGAGCTGTTAGATTGTGCTGATATAAGCCAAGCCAATTTTCAGCCACGCACAACTTGTTATAGCCGTTGTCATAGGGTATTGCATTTTTCTGAGTTAAAAAAGGAAAGAAAACAGAGCACACCACATATAACCTAAAAGAAAATAGGTGACATCTAACTGAATTTCTTATGAAGGTGTTAAGGAAATGGCAGAAATACACAAACAAAGATTAAATAAATCATGGGGAAAAAAAATATCGGTGATCAAGCGAAGGAGCAATTTGCATTTCTGATTCTAAATGGAATACAAGGTTATTTCAAAGGCAGGTGGGGAGAAGCAGGCTCTAAATTTCTCCTAACTGGAACAGACAACGGATGGCTCCAGTGCTGTTAGGTCTGATGAACATCCACAATTAGGCATCCCAGGCTATTTTGTGTCAACATGAGAAGGACTGCCTGGCACAGTAATACAGAGATTTAACAAAGACCACAGAGAAGAAATCCTCTCCTGGACCTAGCTGGGCATTCCTGTGCCAGCAGAAGGGATCATTGGAGACATCCCTAGTGGGCTTCAGGCCATGTCAGCCTTTGTCTGTGTTTAAACTCATCCAGCTGCTTTGCTGAAAGCTATTTAGGGAGAGCTCCCTCTGATCTCAGATCTGGAGGGGCAGCTCAGCAGAGGGGCAGCAACAAGCAGCTCAGGAAGCAGCCAATTCTGAACGCATAGCAGCTATTTGCAAAAAGGAACATCTGGAACATCTGTCCACAGCCAACAGCACCTGCGTAGTGTGAATGTTGTTACACAGGTACGACCCAGCTCACTCTAGCACACCTTACACAACTCAGCTACTGCTGTCTGGTGACACTCTATTTTACGGTATAAAGTCTATTCCAGAGCCCAAGTCAAGCCAACAGAAGAGTAGAGAAAAAGCCCATGTCTTTTCATGGGAGGAGTCTACAGACATAAAAAGAGAGAAGATAAAAAATCCTGATTGTACCATTTGATTTGAAGGATTCATCGGAAGTGAGTAACTTTATTTTTTTTTTTTTTAATAATTCACCTTTACACTCTTTGTGTAAATAGTAAAATTTGGACCCCCCCCCCAAATATTGGATGTTGTTTTATTTCTCTTAAACCACAGAAAATGCTTAAGAAATACGTATCAGGATGTTGCAAGTAGCAAAACAACAGAACATCTTTGAGTCTTGGGAACACTTGCCCTCACTAAAAGTAATATCTAATTTTAAAGTATGAATAAAACTGTGTCATTACCAGTGTACTGCTACACAAGAGTGATGTATAGACAAAGATACCTGTTTAAAATGCCCAAATGTTAAAAAAAATAATACATTATGCAAAGTTCACACGCCTCCTACAGTCCTTACCAACTGCTAACATAACTATAGTAAAATTATTCCTGTTCTTCAACAGAGGGGCTATTACATAATATATTTCCAAAGAATATTTTGATTGATTTTATGTTATATCTTACCCTGACTAATTTCCAACTGCAAAATGAGAAGTAGTCCATTAGAAACAAACAACCAAAGATGACAGCAATACCAGGAAAGTGACTGTGCCTGTGCACTCTGTACTGGTGAGGTCGCATCTTGAATACTGGGTTCAGTTTTGGGCTCCTCTACTCCAAGAAGGATACTGAGATGCTGAGGTGTGTCCAAAGGGCAATAAAGCTGGTGAAGGTTCTAGAGCATGAGTTTTAGAAATGTTATCATTTTTTTTTTCAAAGTAATTGCTGGATAATTCCTTTTAGCATTTTATTGTAAAGATGAAGATTAGAACAAACAGATGTTTTAGTCAAGCTTTACCACTACACTGTCTTAACTTTAAATCTAGAAATTGCCATAAAATTACAGTAATAAAAAATACAAAATATCAGTTCCAGGCAAGGACAAACAAGAACAGCACTTATCTGTTAACCAGATATTCAGCTGGTTATTTAGTGAGTCAGCTGGAACTCAACTTTTATTACTTAAGGTATTTTCAAGTTAGTTCACTTATTATTCCTCTTGGAAGTGTTGAAAATGTCCTTTCCTCAGGAAGTCTTTTTCAGATGTGCTGTGCAGGAAGCTCTGTAATTGCTGAGGGTCTTGTTATGTTTTGAAACATTGGATCGGATACCCTGAATTCTAATATTTTTTTGGTATCGGACTGCTTAGTCTCCACCCAAGTGCAGATTTCAGATACCCAAAAGTGTGCATTTCTCTTGCTGCACAAGAAATACACCGTTTACCATTTACCACCACTTCAGTGGTTTTCCAAGACAATTAGCCTGATAAAGGCTATAGGAAAGCTCATTTATTTACCAGGAGAAGGTAAAGCAGGGTTTTTCTCAACCAATTTTAATTATCTGAAAGGCAGGCAGGTAGTTAAAACTACTCATCTAGACCCTTTCTAAGGGAAATACAGAGAAATAAGGTACTCCAGAGGGCAATTCACAGTACCTGTCTTAGGATGCAAGTACTTACCCTCCAGAGCTCATTACTTTTCTTCATTGACAAAGAAAAGCAAAGGGATGAGCTCAAGCTAGATGGGTGGCTTACATCAGGGCAGATGAATCCCACTCTAGATGGCCAATTTGGGCTCAAGGTAGGTGAAAAAATGAATCATGCTAAGAAGATCTAGTACTAGCAATGCTAGGTAGATGGTGATGGTCAACTGTGTGTATACTGACTGCTGGTACAACTGATGGTAGTTTCACCCAACAGTTTAATCCTTAGGCAAAAAAATGAATTAGAATAAAATTGTCTGTCACTCAGCCTCCCTGTGTTGTTCACACACCTATAAATGGACAACTGCCTCCTTTAAGAAGTGTTTTCTGAGACCCTGTATAAAGTCTATATAATGACCAGTTCTCATTTACTTTACTATAATTTTAATGCTTCTATAGAAAGTGCACTATACTGCTGTTTGTAATTCTCCTTTATAGAAAAAAAAAGCCCAAAGATTTTGTTTCTGAAACACACAGACATGTATAGCCATGCCTGAGATAAGCCAAGGATTACAACGTAACAGCTTCTGTGGTTAAGATCTCCTCAGCATGGCTAATTTGTGTCTCAACTTTCACAATACTTCAGCAAATGCCATGCAAATGCTATAAGACTTGCTTGAGTAACAGAAGTGCCATATGTTTTTTAGTAAACCGAAAGAAATGGAATACATATAATAAGTAATTCCACTTAGTGCATCAGATTTATTTTGCGTGATATTGGCATTACATTACAAAGTTACAATGGTATTATTTCATGTTGTTATTCTTGTAGTCTTAGGCTGATAATGTTTCATTTTGACACCATAATGGTATCTCTGGGGATTTTGATGACAATGTGTTTTGACATGACGTTAAAATATATCCAAATTGATATGGCTTTATTTTGTAATCATTACCTAGTTTCAGTTGGATTTCTAAGATACTGCTTTATTCTGACATCTTTAATTAGGAAGATTTCAGTCCAAGTGGCAAGCACATAAAAAAAAAAGTTTTGAAGTTATTAAGCTTGGCTGTGTAACACGCATTTACTGACGTTCACATTTGTACAGGCCAGACATCCCAAAATATAACAGATTAGTCACATAGCACAGATCCTCAGTCAGATCATAAAAACATGAAAATGCCTTTTTTTTTTTTTTCTAGAACATGATAATAAATTTAATAAAATGAACTGTAATTCTGTTTCAGACACTTCAGGCAGGAGGCCCAGCAGCAAAAACGCTGCTGCAAACCAGAACCTTCTGCTGCCGTTGGAGCGTCTGACGTGAGCTCACTTCATGAGTCCCTGTACAGAAACCAGAAATTATTTCCTGAACACTATTAAAAAAGTGAGATTTCTAATTCATAAGCTTCACTGAAATGGAAATTGCTACGTATGTGATTGTAGCTGAAGAACAGCAATAGCAGTTCTCACACAGAACTCTAAAATGCAATGCGGGGCTTGAGCCTTAACTACTGCAAACCTGTCCAGACCCACCGAATCCAATTTATGGGCATCTGAAGATCTGACAAAGAGTTTTGAAAAGGTTTTAGGGGAAGAAATATTAAAAAACGTTGAGCTCTAAGCTTCTTCTTACTAGTATGGAATCCAGGAATTGGTTCCCAAACACTCTGCTATAGAACCGATCTGGTAAGTTATCTCTGGGCTACCAGAAAGATGCATGTCATACTGATTTGAACATGTCTGCTTAACAGCAATATCACTCGGTTTCTTCTTTTTGTTATTTACTAGTTCTTCATTCTTTCCCTACAATGAATTAAAGAGCAACTCCAGGGAAATCAACATATTACATGTACTAGGAAGTATATTTATTCAGCACAGCAGCCCAAGTTCGTTCTTACTAAAATGATCGCTGATAAAATCTCTAATTTTAAACATTAATGCATAAGATTTCTCTGCCATTCAAATCTGATCAAAGAGATTAAAGAATTTCTTCTTTTCCCCCCACTCTCCTAAAGCATAATACTTAATAGAAATTGCTTGTATTATCTTATTTCAGAGAGCAGGCTAGAACTGAGACAATCCCTTGATCCCAGTTCATGAATAAAGCATTTAATGGACTGCACTTGTCAAAGGACACACTAAGCATTTGATCCATACAGTAAACAAATGTCTGCATAAAACAATCCCCCTAAACAAAAACTTGACGCTTTTACTCATTATTTAAGATACTTTCCCTTCCTTCCACTCTTATTTCAAGATTAAGACTCTGAAGGTATTGCTGGGATGACAGAATCACGTTGAGGTGGAATCAGAAATTTTCAAACGGTTGTATTTATATTCCAGGGGAACACCTAATAAATCCATCCAAAATTCACACATAACTACACTCCAGTAAGAGGAATTAATTGTAACAAACCCAGAAAATGTATAATTATTAAACAAATGACAGAAGGCTAAGTTGTACCCCAAAATTCTAATGCTCTCCACATCTTCTTTAGGAGTTGCCTTTGGGTATTTCCAGCAAAGGGGAACTCCGGCCAGAAGAAGAAATTGAAGCTACAGAACTGTGAGCCTGCATAACTATGAACCCAGCTGACCTGAAGAATTTGATACATACCTAAAAAATGCCTTCATGCTCCCAAAAGACAAGATGAAATATTACAAGCAAGTAACTGTAGCTATTAACATAAGCAATACTGTAGAGCCAGTTCCATTTAATGCGAATTACGGGCTTGTTTCTGCTGGCATTGACCATTCTTCACTATCCAAAAACCCAAGTAGGCTGAACTGTCTGAGAGGCCTTTATAGAAGACTATGTTATTTTTAAGACATGCATTTATTAAAGAAAAGTATGAAACCAATTTTTTCTACCTCTTGCACATCAAAGTTCAGTTCAGGGTATCTTCTTCATTTCCAAAAAATAAGAGATGCAATTAATATTTTAAAATATTTTTCAATACAATGAGCATTATTAATGCAATGAGCTGTTAAGTGATGGACTCAAAACATCAGCACAAAACTGCACTGGTATTTATGATTAAACTCTGAACTAAACTCATAGTGTAGCATTGCCTCTGTAATTCAAGGGCTATATTTTGAAAGTCACGTGGTATTTTTTTGTCACCAAAATCCTGGAAATAAGGCAGCAGTAGAAGACATTACACATCACTTGCGTATGCACGAGGTAACAGAATCTCTAGAAGTATCTATGGGAATTTGCAAAATGAACTAAGGCAAGACCTGACTTCCAGACAGCAGTTTATATTGCTACGCTGCTAACTCAAAGTTCAATTCCCGTGAATTTTCTCTCTCTTTTTTTATTTATTTTTTTTTTGAGCTGCACAGTAATTTGCTTTTCAGAGAAACCAAAACCAGGAATTAGAGGCTATGTAAGAAAAGAATGACAAATATCCTTAGGAAGCAGGATCCACAAAGATGTGATTTTGGTGCCCTTTTGCTATTTACTTTTTATTATTTTCACCAGATTTCTGCATCATTAAGCACTATTCAAATAGCAGGACTCTACCTGCAGCAGACTGCCCACAACCAAGAACAGATTTACTCTTGCACAGTGGAGCACACACACGTTTATGGAACAGTCCTTTTCCCCACCACAAATGCACACAGCAGGTGGTCAGCTCAGTGTCCTCGCCTCCACTGACCACAAAGGGAGCTGAGCTGTACAGGACTACACTGGACACACCTAAAACCAGATGAATTAGATGTCAGAGCAGAATTCTAAAGTCAGAGCACCTGCATGAGAAGAATCACCTTACAAATGACGCTTGGAGAAATTCTGTGGGATTTAGATATCACTTTAACCTATGAAGAGGGCCATGTCAAAGATGCTCACTGGATTAGGAGCTGACGAGCAGGCAAGAATGTGATGGTACCTACCATGAATATGAAAAGAGCTGGCAGAAATAAATGTGAGTAAAGTAACCACAAACTCATTTTTCCTATGCTGAGGTCAAGTAGATGCTAAATATCCCTCAGGACTGTAAAAAGGAGAATCCTGCAAGAGCCCCTTCAGCTCCTCCCTTTTTTTCACTGTAGGCAATACTGACTCCAGCCACCCCTAACACACAATGGAAAGGGGAGTCAAAGAAGTCAGAGCAGTTGGGGACAGCCTTCATTTACATCACTTTTACTGCCACTTTGTGGAAGAGACAACATAGAAGCCTGAGGAAAAGCATTCCAAGGGCTTTTTTTTTTTTTTTTTTAAACCAAACAATATTATTCTAAACCATTGGCATAAAATAAAAAATAATAGTCTCACGACTCACATAAGGCCTCCTTTCGTTCTCCTGTTGGCTGAATCCAAGACAACCAAAGACAGAGACATGGCTTTGGTTATCTGATTACACTGAAGCAACTATACTTGCCCTTGTTGTGTACAGGTAATTGCTTCTTTTGCAAGGACTGTAAAAGCCTGGGCTGAGAGAACAATACAACTCATTAGCTCATGGTACTTATTCAAAATAAACCAAATGGCATGTCTTATATTACAGCTATGGCTCTATTACTAGTGCCCAATTCAGGTTGCATTTTTCCCAGCTCGATCACTCCTAGGAAGTTACTTGCACTTGATGTAGAGCAGGCATAAAATGAGCAGCAAACAAAACATTGGCCATTTTAATTTAACTTCTCATAATGGCAGGTCAAATTTATGTGAACTCTTTGGTGAATTGGTTCCTTTATTAGTACACTGTTTAATTCAAATCAGAGCCTTCTACAGAAGATTAATTAAATATTAATCAAAAGTCCAGGGCAGTCTAAGCTTCTGTTCCATTAACTTAAATGTGACTCCACACTGAACCACAATGCCTTCCCATCCACCCTCACCCCCCCATTTTAAAGAAGGCTTTTAGTTTTTTTCTGTTAGGGTGCAACTCCTTGTAAATGCAGAACACGCTATTTGCAGTGTATATTTAAAGGTCATGATACTTTTTCCTTTTCCAATTAAAGCCGCTCTTAATCACAATTAAGCTTTCAAGAAACAATTAACAGAAGTCAAAACTTTTCTCCATCAATATGCTTAAGAGATGTACAGTGTGTACCCTCTATTACCACTGGTGTCACTGAACTAATTATGTGATGTTAAGGTTCACCTTCGCGGGTGTAAATTTTGGTTTGAGTTGACACTAAAAAGAAACATCAATTTATTAAGAGATAAAACTTGTTCCGTAGTAATGGAACAGCTGTGTATATAAATTTATTGCAGCTTAATGTTCTCACACATAAAGCAATTAGAGCTTTCTGACAGACAGACTTGCTAAGTATAGTGTGGAGCATATAGTAATATGCAGTTACAGGCACAACATATTTAAGAGTGATCATATATATTCTCTACAGTAATATCCATTTCTCAAACCTCTCCAACCCTAGATGTGTTCTTAATTAACATAAATGTATGCTTATAGTCATGTGAAATTTTCCTAGTCGGTGGAGGAACCTTTTCATGCCACATCTTTTCACTTATAGACACCTCTTGTGCTAAATTTGGCTTCTCCTGTACGAACAGATACAGCCTAGTTCCTTCATTTTTTTACACACAAAGAATAATCAAGGCAATACTGTTGTCATCTGATTGCTTCCAAATAATCCAAAAGTAAAACCATATACATGGTGTTTGGGATAAGCACCTTTATTTCTAGAAGCATAAAGTATGAACTCATGAAATAAACTGTGTTCTTCTAGCATCACTTCCCCTCATCAGCTGTTCTCTCATAACTTTAGTTGCCTTCAAATAGCTTCCAGGATATATATATATATGTTTCCTTCCTTCCTTCCTTCCTTCCTTCCTTCCTTCCTTCCTTCCTTCCTTCCTTCCTTCCTTCCTTCCTTCCT
>JAAGNO010031221.1:155131-170114 GCA_033439905.1 Ceryle rudis
TTCCTTCCTTCCTTCCTTCCTTCCTTCCTTCCTTCCTTCCTTCCTTCCTTCCTTCCTTCCTTCCTTCCCTTCTTTTCCCTTTTCCCTTTTCCCTTTTCCCTTTTCCCTTTCCTTCCTTCCTTTCCTTCCCTCCTCCCTCCCTCCCTGATAATTTCTATTTAACTTAAGCCAAGGGCAGTGGTTTTGAGGATACTGATCAGCAAGACTAGCAATGGAAACAGCATTATGGAGCAGTGGTGCTCCACAATATGTGGAGGTACAAACATGATATTTGCTTTTCCTTTAGAAACTCCTAGGGATTTACTTTTTATTTAATAGCTCAAAGCTGTTCTGTGCCTGATTTTGTCATATTTACTCATGAACAAACATATACATTATATAACACCCCAAACTCTTCCTGCATTTTTATACATTTGTACTATGTCTGCCTTTATGCGTACACCTATCAGCTAACTAATGTGATGTTCACATGAATTAATGGGAATTTCACTATCTGTAACACCTGGAAAGAGTAATGTCTTAAATCTTTAGTTAGAGGATTAAATTAAATGACTGGGGGATTATTGTCATAAAATAACTGGATGACTTTTTTTAGGCTAGGATTCTCAAAAAGGTCTAAGACAACTGCAGTGGATTTCACACTTGGTTTGAACAGATTCAAGTGCTGGCTGCTGTGAAGAAGTTCTGCATTCTGCAGCTGAATGCTCCTGTCCCAACCGCTTCGACACAAAGCACTTATGAAGTCACACGGCTATCCAAATGAAGGATCTGGATGAAAAAAATGTGGGGTTTTTTTGCTTTCTTTCAATTCTCTTCTTCTACAGGATTAGAGCTCCCTGATCTCTCTGTGAGCACTGCACTGGCAGTGACACCTGTCCTGGGGCAGAGGAAAAGGCAAAAGTCTGGCTTTTTCAATAGAAACTGGTCCCTATGGTGTCCTGTGCCCACTGTATGTCAATTGAAGGGGGGTACTTAACTCCTCTGGCCGCCTTAAGGGAGCCAAGATTAAGGTAGAAGAGGAACCTATGAAAGTAACTCTCCAGTGAAATTCTGGGAGCCTACTTGGTCATACAAGGAAGATGAATCAATGGTGAGAGTTCAAACTGAAATATTAACAATAATTAAAACAGACACTTACAAATGAGGAAGATAGACAGCCATGTACTTTTATCTTCTATATTTCAGGGTGATGTGGTTTTCCCTCTCTGCCAAAACTGCAGCTTCACCGGTGCCATTATCATTAGGCGATCAGAAATGCATGATAACTGGTGCCAAGACAACCCAGCATCTTCTTTCACTGTCTTTTCTGGTTTTGTCTTTGAGATGTGTCAGTGAATCTGAGCACAGAGTAGAAGCCAGGAATTCTGAATTTTGACAATTCTGGAAAAGCTACATGTCTCTCCTGAAGATTTAGGAACCACTATCTGAAAAAATCCAACAATATTTGACTTCACTGGAGGGGTGATCTAAAGACTAAAGCTTCTGGAAGAACCCTAAAGATAAAAACTGTCAACAACCCAACTATTCTCCATTATTTTCAGTACTGTTGTGATAAATTTTGTTCTACTTCTGAAATTTAAATCCCTTATAAAAAGACCCTTCCCACAAATTAAATAACTTCTGCAGCCCCAGGCTATTTAGTTTGGGGAATAATTTATTTCTAACAAACTTCTTAAAATGTACACTCTATCTCCTGCTTCTTTATGATACACATAAAAAACTAAATTATGGAGCAATGGTGGTGGGTTTTTTGTTGTTTCTTAGGTTTTTTTAAAACTATCACCTATCCACCACACTAAATAGATTCCTTTCCACTGTGCTGACAGCTGTTTCCCAGGTAACCAACCTAGCTAGAAGTTGACTTCAAGCCGTGCACAAGAACCAGCGCTCACGTCCCTGCATTTACATGTTCTGAGGAGCACTTTTTAACTGCTGCAGTGTCCCCAGTGCCCCTGGCAGTCAACAGGAGCTGGGATTATCCAGCCAGTAATGGAATAAAGCTTCTCAGCAGTCAAAAATACCAGTTAAGGGTGATTTTATATACAGAAGAGTAATGCCCTTGGCAGTTGGAAATTAAAATTATCCTCAGTGGTAAACCAGCAGGATTAGCCTTCGCATGAGCTGTCACCTTTTATGGGTTCTGCCTGCTTCTTCCCTTTTCCATAAGGGAACTGGGACAAAAGAAGCAGGTATTTTGCTGCTTCCTGCCACAGTCAGGAATCATTGTCCCCCTAATTTCTGAAAGCAGCTGTTTAATACACCTTACTTGATAAACCGGATCTCATCTGCTGTCAGTCAGCATGCTTCTGGATATTGTGGTCACTGTGCTATTGTTATATTGTTATTTTTTGTCCATCTGTCTTTAGCTGATATGAATTAATTGAAAACTGATTTATTCTACGAGGCACTGGCTACATTTGAAGGTACCTCTGGTAGCTCTCTGTTGTTCTGGGTTTGGGCACTTACTTTTTAGATCCATGGCATCCGATGCTACAGCGTAAAGAGCTCACAGAGAAGATTACATATGGAACAGGGTACTAAAGGATTTTTTTTCCCCCCCTTTTTTTTTTTAATAAGATAATGAAAAAGCTGTATCTTTGGGAAATTCACTGCCAGATGGAAGTGAGTAGTACAGCTGATCAGAATGCCTATTAGAGAAAAAAACTACTGAGCTTAGGAAGGTTTATTTTTATGAGCAAAGGAATAAACTTCTCGAGACCTCCGTAAAGACTCAAGTATTACTACTCCCCTTCTGTTACACTGTAGCGTGGGGTTACAGATCCAACAAATGGGACGATCGTAACAATTACGTAGGAAATGCACAATGCCATACACGTGTGAGCATATGCACACCCACTCTGCAACATGGGAAGACAGCTGAAAGTCTTGGACAAACATTGCACTCTGTTTTAAAACAAAATCACGCTTTGGTGCGTAGAACACCAAGTTATTTGCTCACACTGTGCTCAACTGTTCAGATATTCAGCCATCCTAGAATTTCCTATTCCTAAATTCATTTCAGACACTGCTTGGGGTTTTTTTGGTTTGTTTTTTTTTTTTTCCCCAGTGTTAACACAATGGCCCTTTAGTTAGCTGCAATTTAATTTTCTTGTTCTCCTAGTATTCTGGAACTTACTGTGCTGTGTCTTTTCACTGTCCAAACATATCTGTTTTTTAAATTAACTGATTATCTTTTTTCTTTTAATATTCCATGAAAGACAGACTGACCACTTTCCATGGTAAAACAAATGTCATCACAACTCTTACAGTTTCATCCAGAAAGATTCAATAGTGCCTCTTATCTAAATGAGCATATCTACCAAATAATCTACCATGCTCTCAAATTCCTGCTTTACCACAAGCCCTGAGGTCAGACCTCCTCAGACGGGGTCCAAGGAGCAAACGGCGATGAATGGAATTAGTGGTTCCTTAGTGCGTGTGGCTGTACATACCCCAGGACATCCTGAATCTGGCCCGTTTCCCCGTGAAACACAGTGATTCTGTGAGAGCTGGACACCACCACCCCACAGCAACACAAACAGGAGCAGTGTGGGGAAAAGAACAACAGAAACCGTCTTCTTCATCATCACATAAGGGTGCAAGAGGGCAGAATCCTATGTATTTCGGTACAGTACAACAGCCTCTTCATCCAACCTCACTTATGTTGGGTTTTAATAATTTAAGGGAATTTCTTTTGCATAATCCAATCAAGTTTCTTAAAATTATATTACTATTAGATTATATTGAGGCTTACATGGACAGATGTACGTACCATTTTCCTAAAGACAGTGCTTTCAGTATAGCTCCTGCCTCTGAAATATGCACAGGAGGTTACTGATTTCTAAAACTAGTTAACAATTGGAATTTCTATGGGGTATAAAATTCAGATTGGGGTGAAAAGTCAAAATATTACATTCTTCCATGAAAGAAGCAGCTATGGAAAAAAACGGTGATTCAGAAATGGTGTAAAAAATATTGTTCCAAAAAAGTATTTACTAAAATGAAATACTTCATTATTCCTCAAATGAAAATATTTCTTTTAGTTCACCCGAAATGTACATGTTGCATTTGGGATCACTTCAAGAAACAGCTGTGCTCTCCTAAATTGCTACAAGCTCTCATGGCCTGCAACTGAAGTACTTTCTGTGGCTACTCTCCAATACAGGTTGGACTTTTTTTCACTGAAATGAGGTATTTCATGATGTAAACTACATAAATTAAACCAGAGGTAAGAATATATTCCTTCATGAGACAACACCCAGAAACGAGTTACCACAGAAGATGATATCAATACTACTTGGTGATATTGATATCAAAGTAATTGTTTAACAAATTAAAATATTTTCTTGTGGATTGACTTGCCTGACCTGTTATAACGTGGTGATTACATCCTTATAATGAAATATTTTTTTATATGGAAAAATTAAAACACTTATTTTAGGCAATGCCAATGGTTTACTAAACTTTGTTCCTCAACAGATTTTAACATAATGCAATTAAATTTTTAATTCTAAAGGAGAATGTAAGAAAAAGAAACAAAAATATCGTCTTTCTCATTTGTACAACTATGTGGAAGCCATAGGAAAATCTGTTGGAAAAACATCCACTTTCAGCACTGCTGGTCAAAAAAAAAAAAAAATCAAAATCCTCTTCAGAAATAATGGGCAATTTATGCTTTCTGAAATTAGCTACAACAAAGTGAGTAATTGCTGGGCGAGGCATACAACATTTTACAGACTGTGTTCTTTGTAACGAGATTCTGAGGCTGCTTTAAAAGGTGTAATCTTCTGTAATCATTTCTGGTGCTCAAAGCAATTACTTCTCAATGGGGAAAGCAAGTAGGAGAACAACAGTATCCAAGAGCAGAGTTCACTGGTCTGTAAACCTTGACCTTTCATATCGTTCAGTTATTGAGCAAGTTGGTAGAAGGACAGTGTTACGATTAAATTACTACACCCCTCATCTTAGGTGGCACGGGAGCATGATGAAGCAGAATTTAAAGAAGAAACTCAAGATCTGATCCCTTCACAAGGACTTTTCACTCCTCCGTTCCAATGAGCTGAGAGTTTTGTACAAGTAAAACGAGTGTAAGGGAGATGAGAAACAAGAAAGAAATCTCCCCCCTTGTTCTCCAGCAGCATGCTAAGGGCAGCCGAGATGGAAGGTGGGCTGGGGGGGGATGATGGTGAGGCAGAATCCATTAAAAGTGCTGGTGGGAAGCCTGGAACGGGCAGGTGCTGCTGCTGTGGCTGCTACAGTGGTGTTTAAATCAGGAAAAGAAGCTGCCGAGTAAGAACATATGGTAATAGAGCAAATTTGCTGGATGGAATGTATGTTTTCCCCCTGCTTACTCCCTCTGAAACAAAGACTTTGGTTTTATGTGTCAGAGACTTTAAACAATAATAGACCACTGCAGGAGGCAAACGTTAATGACAGTAGTATGAAATAGCTGTTTCTGAGTAAAGGGAAAGGATTTCTAGGGGTTTAGGCTATTACTGCAGGCCAATACACACATCTGCTCTTAGATGAGTTAGATTCTTGGTTTTGCCCTCCACGGCACCTGACCACCTGCCTTCTGCAGGAATAAAGTCAATGGAGCCAGGAAATTCTTAGTAGTGCTGTAGGATGCTGGGGAGAGGGAATGGGGAGGAGGAGAGCACAACAGTGAAAATAGGCTGAGCACTCCTTGAATGTGTTTTAGCTGATGTAAAAGTAGGAAAGACATTATCCACAACATCTATGCCCTTATTTTCTTCTGCAGATGAGCTAGGAAAGAAATGAAGAGGAGTGTGGAGAACTCATGTGGGAGAAAGCAATTTTTGGAAGAGTAAATTTAAATTAGAGGAGAGGTAAGGGAACTTCCAGGCGGGGAGGGAGAGGAACAAACATATGTTTATGGAGATATCAGGAGATTTAAAGGCTGATGAGGTACTTATGCACAAATCTGAAGGGGAAAAGGAGACTAGGATAATGAAAATGTGACAGTATGACTGGAGAAGACATGGGGAAAAAAAATGGAAAGAAGAATGGAGTTCAGGAAATCTGTAATGAAACAAAGACCTTAAAAAGGGCAAGGAAAACTCTAAATAATAATGGTGAGGACCATCTCACTCAAATTTTAGACATCTAAAGTTAAAAGCCTGAGTGAAAGCTTGTCAGTTTTTAATCTAGGGAGAGAAATCGGTATAGGGCGACAATGAATGATAGCTTTAAAACTTACCTTAGACACCTAAGGATCCCAGAGGACATGCCCTCTGCAGAGCCACCTTTCTTTCTACTGGATATAAAAGGACGTTGACCGAAGTCAGACTTGCATATGCCAAAATACAAAAAGGACTCACTCCCACACTATGAGAGTGAGACTAGGAAGGTGAAGACTAGTATTTTAACTGAGGAAGGAGCAGACACAGGCAAGTGAGGGAAGGAAGGAGGAGGCAAAGCCATATGAGAATTAGAAAAAGCCTGGAGATACCACCCCAGCATGCAGAGAAGGTAGTCACTGTAGGAAATAAATCTTGGTGAGTGGCATCCTAATGGAAAGTTTGTTTCCTTTAACTTTTGAGTACTTTTTGAGGCTCTACAGAGGGATCTGGACAGGCTGTATGGCCAATGGTATGAGGTTTAACAAGGCCAAGTGACAGGTCTTGCACTTGGGTCACAACAGCCCCCTGCAGCGCTATAGGCTTGGGGTAGAATGGCTGGAAAGCTGCCTGGTGGAAAAGGACCTGGCGGTGTTGGTCAACAGCCATCTGAATATGAGCCAGTAGTGTGCCCAGGTGCCCAAGAGGGCCACCAGCATCCTGGCATGTATCAAAAAAAGCATGGCCAGCAGGACTAGGGAATGAGCATTCCGCCTGTACTCAGCACTGGTGAGGCCACATCTCAAATCCTGCGTTCAATTTTGGGCCCCTCACTAAAAGAAGGACATTAACATACCGGAGCATGTTCAAAGAAGGACAGTGAAGCTGGTGAAGGGTCTAGAAAACAAGTCTTGTGAGGAGCAGCTGAAGGAACAGGGGTTGCTTAGGCTGGAAAAGAGGAGGCTCGAGGGAGAACTTCTTGCTCTCTACAAGTCCCTGACAGGAGGTTGTAGCGAGGTGGGGGTTGGTCTGTTCTCCCATGTAACAAGCAATAGGACAAGAGGAAATGGCCTCAAGTTATGTCAGAGGAGGTTTAGGTTGGATATTAGGAAAAAATTCTTCAAAGAAAGGATTGTAAAGCCCTCAATCAGGCTGTCCAGGGAAGCAGTGGAGTCACCATCCCTTGAGGCATTTAAAAGATGTGTTGACGTGGCACTTAGGAACACGGTTTAGTGGTGATCTGGCTGGGTTAATGGTTGGACTTGATGATCTTGAAGGTCTCTTCCAATCAAAATGATTCTATGATTCTGTACACTGTGAAATAATGAAAGTTTGACCTCTGAGACTTGGAAATACAGCGTCTCTTTAGTTTTAGTCTGAAAACTTAGTACGTGCAGAAAGGTAGTTTTGCCTTTTCACAAGGTGAATGTCTCACTACAGCGCAGGACTGGAAGGACAGCAAAATCCACCCATCCCTGCTCCCTGTAGCCACTACACTTCAGAAGATCCCCCTCCTTTTCCACCCTCTTGCCAGGAACAGCTCAAAAGCTGCAAAGTACTCTAAGAAAAAATTAAAATTCTCAGTACAAAAGACAATAAAGGCCTAAGAAACTCATGTCATGAAAAGAGAGACAACAACCAGAACCAAGACATAGGCTACATGAAATGCCTAGACAGGTCCTTTGAGGACTACATTTCACATTACAAAGAAAACAAACCCTTTCCCTTTTGTATGCAGGTCTCTACCAATGAGACCTTAGGAAAAAGTGTCCTAAGTTCAAAAGGCATGTCCAGCTCATCCCTGAATTTAAGCATGAAGTGCACAAGCAGCATTTGTCAGTGTGACAAGGAGCATCACTTCCCAAGATGTGTCTAAACCCTGAAACTCCAGACAAAGACCCTGTTCCCCAACCACCTGCCTTGCCAAGTCAGAGTATTTCTGGCCCCTTCAGGTGACTACTGGATGACATGAAACATGAGATTAATTAAATATGATATAAATTGAGAACAAGAAGCACAATCAACAAACTGTGATCTGGCCTGTTTTCAGCTTCCTCTTGGGGATACCAACAAATCAAATACCCAAAGGTTAATATTGTATGCCTTTTTTTTTTCTTTTCCTGACACAACAGCATGGAAACTGGGAAGTCACAAGAAAAGTAAGATAGATATATATGATTAAAGAAATGTTGCGACCTTTGTGAGACTTTGAGGACTGTTGAGCAGCCTGAGTTAATGTGACAGAGGAGAGAGATTGGTGTTTCTTTACAGCATGTCCAAAGGCAATAAAAGAAACTACACAGGAAGAAAGTAACAAAGAACAACACCAGTCAGCAGAGCACTCCTTCCCAGGGTCTTCTTCCCTGTTTGCAAGAGAGAGGAAAAGCAATGCATCCACACCCTGAGCCCCTCAGTCATGTATTTATAATTTATTAAGAGGTCAAAAATGGCATTTGTTGGGCCTCAGCACCCAAAACTCCTCAAATCACTCTAAGAACTAAACCTCTGTGCTCAAATTCAATACGTCGAGCTTATTGAACACATCCATTATGACAGGAAGTTCACCTGTGGCAAAACTACACATTCCTACTGCAGTGTGTGCTGGGCCTTGTGCAAGCCCCAGGATCAGACCCTTTGCAAGAATCTTCAGCATTAGGTATTCCAGGTCAGCCATACCAGGAGGCATGAGCTCACTGAATGCACTTAATGTGTTATCCAGTTTTTCTCCCTCTCTTTTTCCCTTTTTCCATTATTATTTTCTTTCTGATATCCAGGTATTCTAAATAGGCTTTGGCCAAAATATGAAGTACTTTGCATATCTTTTGTGTTTGACTTGTCATCTTAGATTAAAATAAAATCTTAATGAAAGTCAAACAAGAACAGCCTGTAACATTTTCAAAGATACGTTCAAACATTAACTGATTCATCCTTGCTGGCTCATTAAGAAGAGGAAATTGCGGCAGAATTCTGTGTTAAAACCACTCAGAGAGGAGATGACAGATCCAGGATCAGTACTTATAAATTACTGTCTCTCACCCTCGGTTTCAGTCCCAGTCCTGCAATAAACGTCTGTGGAAAGTTCCCTGGGCAGGCTCGGAGCCATCCCATCCTCAGAAAAGGCTAATGCAAGTTGAGAAATTTGCTCCTCTTTTCTTTTTAGCATTTCACCAAAGTCTCAGGCCTTTCAAACACCAGGCTTATGATTTCAATAATCCACCATGGTAAAAGTCATTTGTGGAATGAGATCTATTGCTAGCTATTCAAATATTTTCTATTACCTATTAGTGCACTGTACAGCACATCAATACAGAGCCCAGATATTACAGCCAGGGACACTCTGGAAATACCTAAGCAGACTGATCAATTTAATCTCTGTTGCAATACAGTGCATTAGCAGGATGACTTTTTTTTTTTTTTTTCTCCTTGGCACAGCTTAGGGAGCTTAGAATTAGGACAAATATTCTCTTTCCTCCTCAACAAATGCTTCACAAATGACAAAAGTGACAGCTTTGAAAGATTGATTTTTTAAAAGTGAGGTACTGTGTGGTAGCTTATGAAAGCACTTTAATTTAGAATGATTATTAATCAACCATCCGTTCAGATAATTTTCTAATTTAGGGGGAAAAAAAATCTATATTCTGTCTCTTACATCCCCATCAGGTACTAAAATATGAATGTCTGCACTCATTAACAAATACAAATAGGGAGCATTATCTGATGCAGAGAGATAGTTAATACTGAGATGTAATACTCCTACCTGACAGAAAGCGTTTTGAATTTTAGAACAGAAGAGATATAATCTGAACTTTAAATATTTTATTATATTGCAGCCATAAATATCATACATGTATGAAATGGTAAACCTATTCTGACATACTGGAACATAGCTGCTTGTTCGGGATGCTCTCTGGTTAATTCTACGTAGAGCAGAAACTTAATTTCCTATTAAAAAAACATGGGATAATAAAACAGCAAGTGTAACTAAGGACAACAAGATAAGAGTGCAATACAAACAGCAGAATTGGCAAATAAAATTTTAAACCTGAAGAATTAAAAGACAATTTTTGACGGACGGACACGTTTATAAACCCACCACTACACTGATTTGTTGTTGTGTGGTCTATCTACTTTGTTTCCGCAGCACGAATCCTGTGAAAATTGGAAATACAATGTGAAAATTTATCACCACAAACATTATTCTGAAACAATCCAAGGAGTTCAAGTAATATGCAAAATGCCATAAATTAGTTTTCTAAACCAAGTGCATTTAAAGCTCGGCCCAGAGGAGTTATGTGCCTTTGGCTGGGATGTGGATAGAAAAGCATCTACAAAGTAGGTCCTGTGTTTCCCGACCAGCTTCTCTAACTGACTGGCTAATGGGTTAAAGATGAATGCTGCCCTCACTGCAGCCATGCTTAACAGAATAAAACCTGACTTATAAACAATAGCTGCTTTTCTGGAGGACCATTCTTCCTTGAATCACCCTATGAGTAGGAAGCTTTAGAAGGAAAACCAAAGTAAATGTACACCTCCAACAAATCATTGGTTTCTTGGAGGCATACACTATTGACCTGCAGGCTACATCTTTTTTAGGTGTGCTCCACAATCCTTTCTAAATGGACCCTGGAATCATGTCTGGATTAAAAATCCAAGTTTATTGTGACATAGGCATAATTTATGAAGGAAGACATGCAAACACAATTGTAACGCAAAATACGTGGCAAGGGAGTCATTTACTAGGCTTTCATACAAAATACAAATTTATTACTAAATGTCTACGCCTAAAACTCAGTATGTAGTACATCATATTTTGAATTATTAACATCTCTGCTGGAGAAGCTTCCTTCATAAAATATTTACACAGTACATCTCAGGACTCTGTATTTTGCCAGCAGTTACTCAAAGTGTAAGATAAATATAGTTAGCAGGTCATTCTTTTCTTTGATAAGCTACTCTTTTCACTTTAAAAAAAATGCCAAAATGTTTAAGCTGTACCACAGCTATGTTTTTGTTACGAAATACTGCACGCCAATATAACGATATATTTTGACCCCTGAGAGCTCTGGGGGTCAGAGGGCATGACTTTTGCTAATGACAATGCCTGGCTGTAAAACACAAGAGGCAGGCGTGTTTCAATTACTTTTCCAATTAGCAGCAACAATCAATGCACGCTGCAAAAAGCCTTAAGGAAACGGGCAAAACGTTGTAAAGTATGGATATGATTCTTTTTTAAGTAACAAACCCAGGAATGATGAAGTATTGGTATTCCCTTGAATGTTTGGTTTTTTTTTTCAATACTGCAAGACCATACAGCCCTTTATTTCAAACCAGGCAATCTGGAAGTGTTGCTTTTTCAAATTCCAGACAGCTCTTCAAAGCCAGCAAGTATTAGCTAACTTATTCTTTTCAAACCTAGGCAGAAAGAAAACTTCATATTGGTCATTTTCTCAGAGAAAGTAAATTGAATTTATGATGTAAACTTCAACTGTGTTGGACTGTTATTTAAAACTAAGCAATAATTATGCCCTGATTTTTCAAAGTGTCCCTGCTTGAGAGAAAAAAAAAGAGCCTCCAGCATCTCAAACTCTTGGCATACAGTTGCCTGGGCTACTAAAAAGCTTCCCAACATAGTATGAGAATTCTGCTGGCATCTGTATATTCTGTTTGTTGATGTCAAAATAAAATTTTAAAGAAGACGTAAAGAAACAGAAAAGCAGAACTATAGACTTGAATGGATTTTAAAATAAAATAAACCCAACTATTCCCAAAATATAAGGCACATACGCTTTGAAATACGTTAAATTCTACTGCTACCAAACGTTCAGCTGCACAGCTTCAAAATTCACTTGAAACATTGTTGTGATGTTTGTAGAGTTTTATTTAGCATATGAAGTAATAACTATTTGCATGAATTTTGCATTAATGGTTGATACTAAATACAGAAAAATTGTGATGAGGTAGCATTAATTTTAAGCTTCACAATAAACAGACACCACTTCCTAGTGTGGGCTAAACAGCCTGCAGCAATACCCCCCCATCCCAAACTCAGGGAATCACAGAAAAAAAGAATTCTGTGATCATTTCATTTTTTTTGTTTTAAATAATGTAACCGATACAGCTTTCTAATGAGAAGGAATTGTTTTCAAATCTACTAAATCAGATTACTTGTGGTTTATAATTTCTAAGGAATGGTTTGAGGGTTTCCTCCGGACAGTAATTTTGAAGTATAGTATCTACTGTAACACAGAAGAAACACTAAAATCTAGAAAAACAGACAATGTATCAACATTTCGAAGAAGCAAGTGGGATCATCTCAACGTGACATCATTGTAAGGAAAAATTGTGAAAATAATGTGAAAAGAGGCAATCAGTTGGATTGAGTGGTAGCATGATTAATACCAATCAACACTGTTTAATAGAAAACAGGTCTTCTTAGGAAATTTCATGTCATTTTGTGATGATATTACAAATTCAGTAGCTGAAGATAACTTTTGAAAATACTTGTTTTAATTTCTGTATAAATATCTCTCCCTATTACATCTCAGATGAAAAAGTAGCATGGCACAAAATCAACACGGCTTATATATCAAACACATTAAAGAACACTGAGAATCTGAAAAAAGAAATTATAAATGAGGAACCAACACCTAATGGGAATATCTTTGGTGATACTGTAAGGATATGCATTATAAAGTGCCAACAGGACTGAGCACCAGACTCAAGGTACATAGGAAAACCTAAATACCTCAGAACAAAATTGTGGACAGCAGGGATAACTAAAAATATCCTAGCACTGCTAATAAATAACCAAGAGAAAATGTATTCTTACTGTAGCACAGTGGCTCTCAGAACTTGTATATTTTGTGAATTCTTGCACCTGGATGTGCAGTGTAAGATCAGAGAAGTCACATATATTTGCAAGTGACAGGGATAATGTTAAAGTAATTTGCAGCTCTTGTCACCACACTTTCCAACGGATGTCTATTAAAAGAACAGTATATTTTATCACAATAAGGGTGATTAACCTCTGGAATAATTTACAATATATATGGTTATTTTTTCTCTCACCTGAAACATTAAATTGAAGTTAGAAATACCAAACTGAACAAGGCGAAGAGGAATAGATAATGAAATTCCAGACAAAAAGTATGAAGTAATTTCAAAAGACCAGTAACCCTGTTACTTTTTCACAGGGAACATATTTTGGCACAGAGGTAAATATCACCCACAATAACCCTTTCGCATGGATAGAATTTCCTTAGTCAACAGAGGAGCTGTGGGGATGAAATTAATTTTAATGCGTTTTGTAAAATTATTTTGATGAAAAAAAATAAAGAGAATAAACACATGTTCTTCCATGTTTACTGATCCTATCTCCTGCTTTTCAAGATTATTTATTAGTTCTGTTGTGTTTCGAATGAGATATGTGCAAACATACCTGACATCATCAGGGACCAACTCAACCTGTGCCCTCAATGAGATATTGAAACTCAAAGTGTAAACAAGATGATAATGACAGGCACAAGCCTAAGTCAACTCTATATAACAGTTAGTAAACTAATATGGACCCTCCACTTTCACCTGCTGAAAATGAGCTGGTTTGGACTGTTCCCAGAGCTCCCAGCTATGATGGATAAGTGCACTATAGAATTTCTGAAGTCAAAGGGAACTTGGCTGTGCAAGACCCTCTTTATTTACTTTAACTATGAATCTACCGAGAGCTGTAGCAAGGTAAGAGTTAAACTTTTCTGCTGATCGAAATATTTGCTAATAGCTGTGGAATTTGCATGATAATAGACACTCATTACAAAAAGAAATATATGGATTATTTTAGAGGAACAAATGAACTACAGAGCTGAAAGAAATACTTAAATATATATATATATTAAAATGTTTCATTCATTATGCACTGTAATTGGTTTTCCCAAAGTGTGTGTGTTTGGCTGCACATATGAATACACACAATTAGGACTCTCCAACCGAAACAGCTCTTTAGAGTCCTCTTTAGAATCAGGAGAACTTTCAGGCTGACATGGGGCATATCTCTATATCTATTCCATTTTGTGCTGGACATCTGTCAACTGAAATTTTGTGTACTGTGGTAGACTCCTCGGCAAGGCAAACTGATTCAGCTGGCACTCCCCTTGAACCTCCCTCCTCAGAGGAGTATGCTGAACAGAGGGAAAGGGAGAGGGAGAGGAGAGGAGGGGAAATATAGGACAGCATGTCGTGGTCTTGGCCAACTCAGGGACTCGGGGATTACGGTTGGCCCCAAGCAACACTTATCCCTGTTTTTACTGATTGTAATCTTGGAAAAATAAAAAGATGACCCACAGATAAAAGAAACAATTTCTTGAACCATGTAGCCTGCTTGAAGACTTTTCTCTAAAAACTGCATCTTGCTGGTGAAGGTGGCATCCTAGACAGGACAAGAGGAATGACCTCAAGTTGTGCCAGGGAGGTTTAGAGTGGGTATTAGGAAATATTTCTTCACAGAAGGGGTTGTAATGCACTGGAACGGGGTGCTCAGGGAAGTGGTGGAGTCACCATCCCTGGAGGCTGTTACAAGATATACATATGTGATGCTGAGGGACATGGTTCAGTGGTGACCTGGCAGCCCTGGGTTAATGGTTGGACTTGATGATCTTCCAACCAAAACGACTGTATGATTCTATTCTATAATTAAAGAATACAAAGAATTTGTGCAGGTTTCTATCTAAGGTCCCTCAGATGATAAGCAAAAGCCACTTTAGCACACACAGCAGTGTGTCCTTTCTTAAAATGATGCACTCTCTGTTACGATCCCTTGCTATATGAATGTAAGTAAATTATTAATTATATTATAACGAATTAATAATTAATTATTATAGTAAGTATATTATATCTTCCTTTCCACTTCACAC
>JAAGNO010031223.1:7894-22144 GCA_033439905.1 Ceryle rudis
TTCTCTTTCTCTTTCTCTTTCTCTTTCTCTTTCTCTTTCTCTTTCTCTTTCTCTTTCTCTTTCTCTTTCTCTTTCTCCTCTCTCTTTCTCTCTCTCTCTCTTTCTCTTTCTCTTTCTCTTTCTCTTTCTCTTTCTCTTTCTCTTTCTCTTTCTCTTTCTCTTCTTTCTCTTTCTCTTTCTCTCTTTCTCTCTCTCTCTTTCTCATTGCCTTCTTGGCCAGCTTTGCTCAGCTTTCCTCAGCTTAGCTAAGGTCTTCTTTCAGTTTCTTCTGAGGAGCATCTAAGGAGGACTCTGTCCATTCTGCCTTTGATCTTGATCTGTGCGTTCCTGAATGCAGTACCAGAATCCAGCTCCTGAACACAGCTCCCATCTGCCGCTGGGCCCAGTCTGGGACTCTCCCAGTGCCTGCTCCACAGCATCAGTGGTGACAGTGATGTAAACCATCAAGGGGTTTCCTTTTCTAATCACTAAATCGTTCTCCTTTATTCCCTTTCTCTTCCCCTTTAGGGAGGACTGGGGGTTAACAGATGGCATCTGGTAGAGGTCTAAGGGGCAACCTTGACCCTAATCCATGACAATTGGCTCATGTACAGAAAGTGCCATGAATGAAGCAAAAGTTCAGGTACAAAAACTAGTGACTCCTTATTTTGTGACTTAACGTTTAGGCCATTGTTTATTTTTAGGTTGTTGTTACTGTCAGTTTTTAGTATTTCAAGTTTGTGTAGCTATTCTTAGGTATCTGCAAATGTATTTACACCATCATACATGATTAAACATTAATGCAAAAATACTGATATATTTTTACTCCACTTGTAGTACAAAGGATGAAGAAACACCTCCTGTAGGAGAAGATAAAATCTGAGACCATCTAAAGAGCCTGAAGGTGAACTATTCTGTGGAATCTGATGAGATCCATCCAAGGGTCCTGGGTTAATTGGTAGATAAAATTGCTAAGCCACTGTCTATCATATTTGAAAATTTGTTGCAGGCTGAGTTCCCACTGTCTGGAAAAGAGAAAATATAACCACTACTATAAAAAAGGGAAAAAAGGAAGACCTGGGAAACTACAGACTGGTCAGTCTTACTTATGTCCCCAGGAAAATTACTGAGCAAATCCTCCTGGAAGCTATGCTAGAGCACATGATAAAAATAGACTTAAATTGGCCTAAGGGCAAACTGTGCCTGAAAACTTGTTTGCCTTCTATGACAGGGTTACAGTATTGGTGGATAAGGGAAAAGTGACTGATGTCACTGACCTAGACTTGTGCAAAATATTTGATACTGTCCCCCACAAGATCTTTGTCTCTAAAATGGAGATGTGTACCACTCAGTGGAAATGGAATTGGCTGGATGGTCATACTCAAAGAATTTTAGTCAATGGCTTGATGTCTGGATGGAGAACAGTGATGAGTGGTATCACTCAGGGGTCCCTACTGGGACCAGTATCATTTAACATCTTTGTTGGGGACATGAACAGTGGGATTGAGTGAACCCTCAGAAATTTCACCAATGACACCAAGATGTGTGATGTGGTTGATATTTTAGAGGGAAGAAGGGCTGACATCCAGAAGGACCTTGACAGGCTAGAAAGATGGGCCTGTGCAAACCTCATCAAGTTCAACAAGGCCAAGTGTAAGGTCCCACACCTGGAATGGTGCAATTTCAAACATGGAAGCAGTCTGCACAATGAGGGGATTGAGATCAGCCCTGTGGAGAAGGACTTGGGGGTACTGGTAGGTGAAAAATTGAAAATGAACTGGCAATGTGCACTCACAGCCCTGAAAGTCAACTGTATCCTGGGCTGCTTCAAAAGAAGCATGGCCAGCAGGTTGAGTGAGATGATTCTGCCACTCTACTGAGCTCTTGCGTCACCCCACCTGGAGTACTGTGTTCAGCTCTTGGGCTGCCAGTTTAAGGAAGATATAAATCTGCTTGTGTGGGTCCAGAGGAGGGCCACAAATATTATCAGAGGGCTGGAACAGCTTTCCTATGAGTACAGGCTAGGAGAGTTGGGGTTGTTCAGCCTGAAGAAGAGAAGGCTTTGGGGGACACCTTATAGCAGCCTTCCGATACTTAAATGTGGCCTACAGGAAAGACAAGGAAAGATTCTTTATCAGGGAGTGTAGTGATAGGGTGAGGCGTAGTGGTTTTAAACTGAGAATAGATTTAGATTAGATACTAGGAAGAAATTCTTTCCTATGAAGATGGTGAGACACTGGAACGTGTTGCCCAGAAAAGTTGTGGATGTCCCCTCACTGGATGTGTCCAAGGCCATGTTGAATAGGGTTTTGAGCAACCTTGTCTAGCAGAAGGTGTTTCTGCCCTTGCCAGGGGGACTGGAACTAGATGATCTTTAAGATCCCTTTCAACCCAAACCATTCTATGATTTACCATTCAAGAAAATGCCTACTGATCATCGAATACTTACATGATATGACCTTACCAAACAGTCTGGGGTGAATGTTCTGTATGTATTTACCAACCATCGTTCATGTTGATCCATATGAAATGTTGTTTTACATGAAACATGTATTTTAAGAATGGTCAAACTAAGAAACTAAGGGAATAAAATACATAAGATCTGTCAAATTTATGTCATTATACTGAAGAAGGCATAGGTTAAAATGTATTATTTGGAGGTAAGGTCAATTTGTAGTCAGTTCTTAAATTTCACAGTTTTCACATTTGAGATAGGCCTCATGATGCTCTGTTGAAACAAAACAACCTCTCAGTTTTTATCAAAGCATGCAGTGGGGCATGTAGAGAAGACTAAAGGCTGGAGACTGGGATAGGTGGAATCACTTTGCTGTAATCATGGTTCAGAACAGACTGATTTATAACAAAACTGGTTTTAAGTTCTTCTTGGACAGATTTCCCTTATGTATGAGACAAAAGTCTAAACCAAGAAGCGATATGGTTACTGCAATACTGCATATTGAAAAGCCTAACATTCTGGTTCCTGTCCCATAGCCACATCCGTATTTTAAATTAGGTGTATAAACTGCTTTTACAATGTAGAGGGAGAATTATATGGCTCAGAAACAGATCCAAAACAATCACCATGCTAGAAAAACAGTTTTGGACCACAGGCTTCAGGCAGCAGCATTAAACTACATGATTTACAGACCGTTAGGCAACTTCCTTTCATAGAAATGATTCCTTTATATTTTTGTACTGTACCATCAGCAATATCATGATCTCTAGATATTTAGCTGCATTATGCTTTGTAAATTCACTCTATGTATCAAATCAGAACTATATACACTGCTCAATTTTTAAATAAAGAGAAGAACATACATGACCCTTAGTTAATTACTTGTAGAAAATAGCACATCACTATAAGGAGACTTGAAGTGTTTATGAACAGAAAACAGGGGTACTGAATGAGAATATTTCTTCTGTGTCTGTTGTCTATTTTAATTCACATTACTAAATATCCAGTACAGAAATTAAGCAAAATGGCTTATGAGACTCTATATCATCCTGTTGGCCTGGCACTCCTAGCAGAAAAGTAGGAAATGAGATGTTACTACATTCTGTACATGAAAAGTATTTTAGGACCCTGGAGCCCTGATTTATTATATTCTTTAGGGATCTTTGTTTTCTTACTAATTTTTCCATTAGTAGCTCAGCAGCTTTTGGAGAAGCTTTCTCATGTTATGGAGTATTGATTGCCACTTTATATGAAAAATATCCTTTTTTTTTTCTGTTACCACCTTATCCTGTTGTGCTAGGCAATCTTTAGCAAGCTGTATTTCATTTCTCTTTTCTGCTGTATGTTGTATCATATTTTACTAGCACTTCATTCTCCTGTTGCATATGTAATATTTATTTGGTAAATTTGCAGTTGTCAGTATTTATACCTTAGACACTCATAAACTGAATTAAAAGAATTATAGGACCTGCAGTTTTGTGTTTCAGGGCATAGTACCAGAGTCTCTTTATTTAAAAATAGCTCCACTTCAAGACCTTTGGCTTATTTAATGCTAAGGAATCTGGAAGGTACAAGCTCTGAGGGTAAACTGTGTGGAGATGCTTGGTGAAATAAAATTAAAACCAAAACCAAACCACAAAACATAGTGCTTTGAAAGTAAAAAGAGACCAGATAGTGAGTAACAGGAAAATCTGACAGCTGACTGCAACAAATCTAGAAAATTTCTATAAGAGTTAAGTTTCTTGTTGATTTGCTTCCCCGCTCTTTGACAGGAGTTTAGATGAATGTGGGGAGAAAATTACTAGGAATAATGCTGTGGGCAATAGTGCAATTCAGAAAACTGAGAGTACACAGCCTGCAATAAAAACCCCACAAATATCCAGAGAGACCTTATTGAGTGATATGATTTGGGAAAGACCTTTGGCATCTGAGTATGAAGAACATTCTGAATTCTATACAGAAATAAAAAAATATTATTGAACATTTACCTCAGGGCACAATCTCTCAGGAGAAAAGACTGAGCCTGGGAAGGTGCCACTGAGCAGAACTAATCATAAAAAGACTAGGATGACCTTTTGCATTTTAACTAAGCTTCTTTTTTTCACTGAAAGGGAAAAGTTTTTAAATCAGACAAAATGACTGTAAAGTAAAAAGCACCTGAAGGATATATGTGAAATCATTGAAACAGACTGCTATTAAAGAGAAGGAATTTAAAATAAAACTTGTGTGTGTGAAGATACAGTTCTCTACATGATGTCCAGCTGTCTCAGCTAGATGTGTCAGTAGTTGTTAGAAGATTGGTGACACCTGGCCTGCATTTCTGATGCTATGGGATTCAAAAGCTAAAGATTTTTTTTCTTCTTCTAGACAGAAAAGAGTTATGTTTTTCTTTGATACGGTCAGAATTTCAAATTTTTACTTAACCTAGGCCCTGATGACCATATTCATAGAACATTTGAACATACACTAACTTAAAATCCAAAAACCCCAGTCATTATGGATGTGGTATGTGTGGTCTCCGTTTCAGTGCTAAGTGTCAGGACTCCATATGTACTTGGGTACCCTCTAAGGACAATATACAAAGACGTCATGTTCGGTAGGGAACACTGAAAATTAATCACTTAAATCTAGGAAAATACAGTTATTTCTCATCTAGCAATCCTTGCGTGCTCTGTCAGTCATGAGTGCAAACCACATTCTGCTGTGCATGAAAAACCAGCATAATCAGCAGGTCAAGAGATAACTTTCCTGCTGTATTTAGTGTTGGTGCAGTCTTACCTTAAGTACTGTGTGCAGTTCTGGGCCATACAATTTAAGCAGGATGTGAAGGTACCCATATGTGTCCAGAGGAGAGCAACAAAGTTGAAGAGGGGCTGAAATGAATGTCCAGTAAAGACGGGACATCACATTTGTCTCGTTCAGAGAGACTGAGGAATGAGGGATGACCTCAGTACTCTCCACAGCTTCCTGAGAAGGGGAAGTGGTCTCAGAAGGAGGTTCTCTTGGTATACAGTAGTGGTATTTGTGGGTATGATTCAAAGCTACATCGGGGGAGGATCAGATTTCACATTAGGAAACATTTCTTTACTGACAGGGTGGTCAAACACTGGAACAAGCTTCCTAGAGACATGGTCAATGCCCCAAGCCTGGCACTGTTTAAAAGACATTTGGGCAATGCCCTTAATAATATGCTTCAAATTTTGGTCAGCCCTGAAGTGGTCAGGGAGTATATTTATTCAGGCAAAGGCTTGTCTCAGTTTTGGACTGCAAGATAAAAGAAACAGGAGAAGATATTAAGACAATAACTTCAGCTATAAAAAAACCCCTATAGTTGAGTGGAAGTTAACAGGCCTCCATTCTGAATATTTTTTTCTTCTTTAGATCTGTAATTTCAGGTCTAAATTTCACATTCCCTCTATGTTAGAAAGACAGATGTGCATGGTCCTGTTCACCTTCACCTGAAAACATATCTGTACTCAGAAGCATATGTTCTTTTTTAATCTGCAGCTATCTTTTAATATATGGCAAGGGCTGTCTACCTAGCTATATGACTGCACTGTGACAATGTTTGTTTCCCCAGAAAAGTTTTACAGGAGCAGAATGAAAAAGGTATAGTTTCTGCGACATTTTGTTCCCTAAGACGTCACATATGTAAAGTTTTCTTTTTTCCTTTTTTTATCACAATGGATAACACCTGTTGAAACTTCTGTGCTGAAAAAAAAAAAGACATGAACTTGCAGAAAAAAAAAAAGCAAAAGCATAGTTTTCTGTCTCTCTTGACCTCCATAAACACCAGATACATAACAGCTGGAACCTGGAAAAGTCATCATGTCATAAATTCCATAAAAAAATGTAGTACAAGTGTGCAGCCTGCAAGTTATTCATATAAAAGTGATTTGGTATCAGAAAAAGATGGCATCTAGGGGAATGAATCTCTAGTTCATTAAATAAATTCATTTACTGCTGAATAGCTAGTCCACATTTATACAATGACAAGAAATGTGTACATGGGATGCAAGTTTTAATGGGAACCAAGATAAAAATAAAAAATTTGCCTAACTTTGTAATTCTTTACAAAAGTACTTTTTTTTTCTTGATTGTTCTCCTTCCTTTCCTCTTTCTACCCTCAAACAGTCAGTGAATAAAAATACTTACATGCTTGATAAAATATGTATTTAAACTTCATGAACGATAAGGCATGTCAAGTTATTTGTACCAGCATAACCTTTGGATGTTGACTTTTTTTCCTGGTTACAGTCACTTCTTTCAGAAACTCACAACTGTGTTTAATCCATCAGTTTGGGACCCATCAGGATACTGTGAGTATATAGTTTCCAGCTATAACAGAATGTTAATGATACTGTCAGTTCTACAATTCTCTTACTTTCCTCTCCTTAATCTCCTATCAGCTTTTCAAGTTACTTAATTGCTTGGAATTTTCTAAAGCTGTCTTTAAATCAAGGGTATATTTAAAGAATTTAAATTAATTAGAGTCAACTGTTTTAAACTCCTCCTCCATTTGTTCCATATTCAAATACTGGAAGCTATTGCCAGCTTTAACCATGGTATCCCTGTAAGATACATCAAGAGCCAGTTACTTGCATGCTCAGATGTGATGGCTTGTGGCAATTTGTTTTGTTACCTAATTTTTTTGTTATCTCTATCAGTTTAAACACTATCTGCACATGAATGTTTTTCCTGATTACAAAGGTTTCCTGGGAAAAGCAGAGAGCTAGAAGACAAAAATGTTCATTAGCAGCCAATGTATGAACAAGAGGACCAATGGGCTGTCAGGGAGATGAATAAATCATAGTTTTCTTAATATTTTATATTATGAAAGTTTTTACATATGACTTGAATCAATATGGCATGTGATTTGAATGGGTTTAATTCTGGTATCATTGGCTAAGCAGAACTAGAGTATAGGCCATGTGAGTTGACCTGAAGCTTCTGATTATCTGTGTGTTCTTCCAAATAAAAACACATCAGGCAAGTTTCTTTTTGCACCCATATTTATAGTAGCACACTTTTGTCTGGTGGCAATCCTTTGTATGGAAAGTACCACTTCACAGGTGGTTACACCCATGGCATTAGAAAACAGCCAGAGCATCACCATCACCTGCTCCTGAATGAAGAACTGTGCTTTTCTACACAGATGTAATTTTGAAGATACAGAGTATCTTCAAAATCAATGAACCACAATCAATCAATCAATGAACCACAGCTAGGATAGAGCCTTAAACTGGAAACAGATAAAACAAGCTGTGTGAAATTCATACACAGATCTAATTTTAATAAGCACTTAATACCAAAGATGGCTATTAGGCCTAAACACACAAATTCTTTGTGCACAGAAAGCAGAACTATGCAATGCTTTCACAGGGTGAAGCATAAGGGGTAGTTGTTCTTCACTCTAAAAATAAGTGGTAGGTTCTGCCCAGGTGGCATCATTGGTAAAAAGTGACAAGCAGTACTTTTTATGAAAATAAAAGCACTAATGTAGGAATATCTTTCAACATTATAGCTGAGGTGAAGCAATAGAAAGCCAATTTTGCTGATAAATGTGTCCTTGATTACTGCAGCATATGGCATGCCTACTGTAACTCTCACATGGAGCACACATGAAGCTTTTGAATGGTCTTGACTTAGAGAAGGTTAGAGTTTGAAGAAGGCCACTTAATGAAACAAACATTAAACAAACTCTTATTTTGTAGGAAGAGCATGATTTAGGGAGTCTGAGGGTTCAGCGGGGTTTTTAAATTATTTTTACTATTATTTGATAGAATAGTGTTTGGGTTTTTTTTTTTTTTTTTTTCATCTTTAATAATGAATAAATGGTTATAATATTCTCTTAAGAAGTCCTGACAGTCATGATTCTCAGGTCAGAACATCATTAGGAATGTAATATCTAACATTTTCAAGGTAATTTTCAAGACTTACAGTTACCAATAACCCTGACTGTTCCTGTCCACCTCCCTGCCAGTGCTCCCTCCTAACCCTGCCCTCTGCCCAGGACCTCATGTCAGTCCCCAGGGTTCTCAGCAATGATGTAGCAAGACCAGTCTCCAGCTTGTCACAGATGGCCATGGACCCCACCAAGTCAGGCCCACCTGCAGGCCCTCTGTCCCAGACTGGTCTTGGTGTCCTTGTCCAAAAGGAGATGCTTTATGCCCCATGGTTGGGCTACCCTGGTGCTCCTGGGCTGGGGTGGTGGGACAGGCACCAGTTGCCAGACTCTGACCTGATGGATCCCCTGGGGAACCCCTGCCACTCCTGGCCCCTGGCCTACAAGGAGCTGCTGTCCCACAGGGCACCCAAACAGTCACCGCTGGGCCTTTGTATCCATGGGAAACTAAAACAGAACTTGGTATAACTGCGGGTCTGTCATTTTTGTAGGAAAAGTGGTATGTAATGTCTAGACTCCTGTCATGTAAATATCCACTCAGAAATTCTGAGATCTTAGTAGCTGCATCTCAAGTATTATTTTCTTTACCTTTCCTGAGTTCCCTTCCTCTTTTTTAAAATGCTCAGTTGTGTCATTTCGTCAGATTCGTGTGTTATATTACACACATGGACAAGAAGGGTTGACATGGGACAGGAAGGACAAGAACAGGCAGATGAATTTATTCCAGAGCAATAATTTTAAAATTACATTAAAAGTAGTAATTGTTCAGAACTTACACTGAAAATTAGAAATATTTATGAGAACATTACAAATGTCCTTAACCTCAAGAAAAACATAAAAGAACAGTCATTGTGCAATTCAAAGGTTTACTTTTTTTTTTTTTTCAATATTTCCTTTGGGGGGAAAAAAAACCAAAACTATAGAGAGCCTTGATTCTGTTCTCTAAAGTTCAAACAGATCCAGGAACTGAAATTACTTTGATTTTTACCAGAGACCTCTGAGAATTTTAGTTCTAGACACAGGAAATAGGCTTAATAGTTTGGCCAATATGTCTGTCATCTACAGTCATAAAAATTATAACCAAAATTAACCTTGAGAATCATATAAGTGATTCCTTTACTTTCAAATTAACTATGTCCAAACCATTCCTACCAAATATTTGTCAAATTTGTCCTTAAGAATCTACTGTAATGAAAATGTTTTTCTTATTCCCTGTGGACACCAAGAATAAATTATTCCCTTCTTCTTTGCAACAACAACCCTTATTCATACAAAGAATATGCCCTTAGTCTTCTACAGACTAAACAGTCTTCATACCTACAGTCATTCTTTGTAGGTCATGTTTCCTAGGTCATGTTACTTCTGCACGTTCTTGTTACACACTCTCTGGATTATGAGCAAAGTGGAACTTTTTTCTTTTTTTTTTTCAGCTTTGCAAACAACACTCACATTTATACATCTCAGCACTTGTCCCCCTTTCTGCTGCAATTTGACATTTACTGATTTGTGTTAAGATTAGAAACTGTCAAAGACCGACTGAGAACCTTGTTCAAAACTGTCTGTCATTTTGATGGTTAACCTCTGATTTAGTCAGCCTGTACAGCTTTCCAGCAGGCTTTACTCCCACTCTATCACTTCTTCTTTGCTTTGTACCATGTGTCCTATGTGTTATTATAAGGTGATCTGAGCCAATGTTAAATGTTAGAAAGAGGCAGTGAGTTATTCTTCTCTTTACCTATAGCACACTTTTTTTGTTTGTTTGGTTGGGGGTTTTTTTTGTGGCTTTTTTTTTTTTCTTTTTAAAATTGCATTGCTCTGAAGGGGCTTGTTCTTACCACTGTCTTTCATTTTCCAAAATCTATAAATACATCAGTTGATGATTTATTTTTTTTATTTTGATTTTCCAGTACATCTCTAGAAACTGAGATTAGACTACAGATCAGGAAGCTTGTTCCCTCTCCTCCTCCTTCCCCATTTTTTTAAAGCTACATATTGTGTTCTTCCTCTTCTGTTCTAAAAATGCCAGCTGTCCTCCAAGAGTTCTTAGAGGTAATAAAGCAAAAGGCTCTGAGACTCCTTTGATAAATTCTTTCTTCCTCCAGGTGAATTCCATTAGATTTAGTAGTCTGAATTGAGCCAGTCATTAGTGTATGAATAATGGTGTTAACAATGTTATGGGGGGGAAATGATTCCACATCTCATTTGAAAATTTTACATAGCTCTTGGATAATCTTGAACCTTAACAGAAGCTGGGAAATAAAATGAGATTTTGCAGCCTCAGCAGAGCTTTCCTTCTTCTGTGAGCACCAAAGAGGCATGAGAAACTTGTGGTTGCTAAATTCACAATGCAGTGGAGCTGTGAGCCAGCAATGGGAGCATCTGAGATGAATGATACTGCTCATCAGCCAGCTTGCCTCTGGGGTGCAGTTTCACAATTAGCTTCAGTCTGTTTAAACCACACTGATGTGAACAGGGATAATTCAGCCCTGCCCCTGTGTGTCTTTTGGGAGCAAGAGCAGAACTTCTGTATTAGAAAAAGTATGGTCTTGAAATGAACTGACTAAAGCAGAGTACGAATGTGAGTGCTCAAAACAGTATTTTTTGCTGTAATGACAGGTGAAATAAGTCTGTCTGAGTTCCTCTAGAAATGTTGAATGCAGCCATGTCTTCTTCACCCTTCCTCTTAGGTGTTGGTAAGACTGGCAGCTGCATGCTATCACACCTGGATATGCCTTAATGTTCATTTATTAAGTCAGCAGCATGAGGATGGCTGGTGTACGCATGTCAGCAGAAAGCTTTCTGAAGATATATTAACAATAGGAGAAGGTCGTGACTTAGTTTTCCCGCCCAAATCAGAGAATGCTCACTTATACATGTTCTCCAGACTGAAATTATTATGTGTTTAATTTATGAAGTGATATACCTGATGATGTGTGCATTTGAAGGGTGTCAAAACCCGTGTCTGGCTTTGTGGGTATAAATTTGAGGGAAGGAAAAACAAAGATAAATTAATAATTCCTTTAAAAATGTAGCAAAATACATGATAACATCAGAATATGTGTCAACAAAACCAATATGTTTTTCCTCTTTGAAATGAATGCACCCATATATACTGAGGGCACTCAGCTGGAAAGCAGATTTGCAGAAAATGAGGAAGGAGTCCTGCTGGACACCAGGTTGAAAATGAACCAGCAGTGTACCCTTGTGGCAAAGAAGGCTAGTGGTATCCAGGGTTGCATTACACAGAGGACTACCATCAGGTCAAAAGAAGTGATCCTTCCCCTCTACTCAGCACCAGTAAGATCACACTTGGAGTACTGGGCCTAGTTTGGGTCTTCTTAGTGCAAGAGAGGTATGGATCCAATGGAAAGAGTCCAACAAAGGGCCACAAAGATGATGGAGTAGAGAGTCTCTTCTGTGAGGAAAGGCTGAAAGACCTGTGACTATTCCTGCAGAGAAGACTCAGGGAGAACCTTCTCAATATATATAAATACCTGAAGGGATGGTCTAAAGAAGACAGAGTCAGGCTCTTCTCAGTGGTTCCTAATGACAGGACAGGAGGCAATGCGCACAAGACAAAATTCAGGAGGTTCCACCTGAATATCAGGAAACACCTATTTACTGTGAGGATGATCAGTCACTCCCATAGGTTGTCTAGACAGGTGATGAAATCTCCATTCTTAGAGATCTTCAAAAGTCACCTAGTCATATGGTCCTGGGCAACTGGCTCTAAATGGCCCTATCTGAGCAGGAGAAGTGCACCAGATGACCTCCAGAGATCCCTTCCAACCTCAGCCATTCTGTGATTCTGTGCTTCCGTGAAATTTCTCTTTTAAAACTTGTTATTCTATGTCAATGAATGAACAGGCAGTACTATCGGTCTTGTCCCATTTTGAAGAAAAGGAAAACCCTGAAGCCACAGGAATTGTTTGTGGAAGGTGAGCTACTCTGCAATGTCTCAGTGAGCTGTTAATTAAGCTCTTAGGCTTCTGCTGTTGAAAGTTAGCTTTCATTAAAGAGACCCTAATATCTAATGCACAGCTTTCAAAAGCCCACTCTGTTCAATTTCCATTCATTTGAATAATTTATAACAAGTCCTCCAATACCATCTGAAATATTTGGCTAAAGTTAGTTGGAAACGAAGATTCACAAATATGTCAGGTGGTCATTAATGAAAACACAAATGGACAGCGGGACAATGCTGCTCAGCTCAGAAGTGGTGATCAATATTTATCTCAAACTTTTCTAGTACTGCTAACTGCTGTATTTCCACTAGATGGCACGCTGTGCTTCAAAATAGACATTTTTTCACATTATGTAACAAGGCTTGAATGACAACTTTTGTAATGAATACATCACATTTTAAAGACTTACAGTAGCAAAAATAAGATAGGCGCACATACTATAACCAAACATTAATGAATCAGATCTAGAAACCATGGAGCTGTCATTATTGCTTTAATTGACACAGATACACAGATGCAGAATCATTGCAGCTCTGTAACACTTTAGTATTGAGACAGTGTCACTGAACTCAATGAGGTAAGAATTACACCATTCTGTTGCTGCAGTAATACCAAAGATTTCTTAGTCAAATTATTAGCATTGGATTGTTTAGACTTCATTAATTTACTGCTAAGTAAAAATGACATGTATTAAACAAGTATGAAATCCTTCTAATTAAGCTTCATTGAACATGCATTTTATGATATTTCTGAACTCTTTAAATTATGTCCCATAATTTTATAATTCTAAGATACAAAATTAAGAGCTAATAAATGGATTTTAATTTTTAAGCTGTTGATTAAATCAAGATGATAATTTGCTTTCCTAATACAATTAAAGGTATGATTTTGTTTTCTTATAAGTCTTGAAGACCAAATTAGTAGTGTTTAACATTTTACCATTTAAATTACATAGTTATATCATTGCTGTAAAATGGCTAATATCATTTTCAAGTCATTACTGTGCACTCAGGTTCAGTATGTGTTAGAAATAACAACCAGTGATATTGGAAGCACTCACCTGAGAGGGAGCACTCATATTGGGAGCATTTTTCAACACAGTGGGGAAGTAACTGGATAAACTATAACACAGGATGAAGAGGACTAAATTGAACTCTTGAGGTAGGAATAACAGGGTCATGAAAAACTGAATCATAGAATCATAGAATGGTAGGTGTTAAGAGGGACATCTGGAGATCGAGTCCAACCCCCCTGCCAGCGCAGGAACACCTAGGGCAGGCCACACAGGAACAGATCCAGGTGGGTCTGGAAAGTCTCTAGAGGAGACTCCACAACTTCCCTGGGCAGCCTGTCCCAGTGCTCTGTCATTCTCACAGCAAGTTTTTCCTCATGTTGAGATGGAACTTCCTGTGTTTCACCTTGCTACCGTTACTTCTCATCCTACCACAGGGCATAACTGAAAAGAGGCTGACCCCTTCTACTTGACACCTACCCTGCAGATATTTGTAAACATTAATAAGATCCCCTCTCAGTCTTCTCTTCTCCAGGCTAAACAGCCCCAGGTATCTCAGCCTCTCCTCATAGGAGAGATGTTCCAGTCCCTTCATCATCTTCATAGCTCTGAATATGCATGATAGAGGAAAGGAAAAAGTAGAGCTCAACCTAGCTATGGCTGTGAAGGATAATAAAAAATGTTTCTATAAATTCATAAATAATAAAAGGAGAATTAGGGAAAATCTCCATCCTTTATTGGATGGAGAGGGAAATTTAGTAACAAAGGATGAGGAAAAGGTTGAGGTACTTAACGCCTACTTTGCCTCAGTCTTCAGCAGTGGAACAAACTATCCCCTGGACATCCAGCCTCATAACATGGGAGACAGGGAGGGAAAGCAGAATGAGGTTATCATGATTAAAGAGGAGGTGGTCAGGGACCTTCTACACCACTT
>JAAGNO010031224.1:0-21948 GCA_033439905.1 Ceryle rudis
GAATTTTTATAGGGATGATGAAGTACTAATATATGAGCAGTTTGATGTCCTTTTTTAGAGAATGGGTTTGAATCACAGATGCTGAAGCACAGGCAAGAACTTAACTAATTAGACCTAGATTTGACAAGGGATCTTCTAAGCACTCATTCTTGTCAGTTTGTCCTTCAGCAAGGGAGCATTCATCAACCTACCTTCACAATTACAAAAAGCACTCTATGCCCTCATTTTATTAGGATGTATAATTGTCATGGAGTTTGGTTGCTGGTTGTTGGGGTTTTTTTAAGAAAATATGATAAATGGTGTGAGGGCAATATAGACATCTGGAAATATTATTGACATATCTATGATTTCCTTTTGGATGCTTTGAACAGTTATTATTCTGTTGGGGTTATCTCTGGTTGTTTCTTTTTCTAAGTCTTCTGTATTGAAGACATACCCCTGACCTTTGTGGAATCATACTGAGATTCATAAGACTATGGCAAGATTAAGTGACAAGACTTGTGCCTGATCAGCTATCAGTCTCTTTTGAAATAAATCCACGATAGTTCACCATAATGCTAAAAGGTCTATAACCTGATAATCCTATATCATAAATTATGGAATGATACAAAGATTTCTGGCAAGCCAGGTACATAGAATACAAAAGAGCTACAAAAAATTATAAACCTGAATTGACCTTATGGACCATTTGGTTAATTTTTCATGGTATTTTCCTATGTTTTCATGCCTCATTAGTCCACATAATTATGGCATTAAATCTGTGCCCGGGCCCTAAGAGTGAGCATGAAATAATGAATGTAGATCTTGTATGAAATGCACCGTATTTAGTATGGTTTTCAATACCTTATGTTACCGAAAGTTACGAAAAAACAATCAGTTACTATTAAGTTACGTTCTGGTACATTAAATATGCAAACTGGACACTCACTTCTCATACCCTTAACAGATGGCTACCACCTTGACATTGCCAGACAAGTTAGTGTTTTCTGCATGATATTCTTTTCTAGTAGGTATTTCCAGCTAGACTGAAAGGGCTGTCATTGCTTTTCAGTGTAAATGTGCCCCGTGGAAGATTTTTCTTATAAAAACAAGACCGTTAGAGTGATCGTGCCAAGGTGCATTATGCCTAGTCCTGCTAGCAAGGACCTTACACATAGATATTTGTTTTGGTGTAGTAAATTGCCAAAGAAGAAATGTGAGAGAAGAGAAAACCAGGGGAGAAAATAAAGGAGTATGAATTTAAAACAACTGTGCATTAATTATAAAGTAGAGCTAAGTGAGTTTATTTCTGTCCCTTTACTTGTAGGATTTTTCCAATAATAACATGGCATAAGCAGTAATAAGACCCCCATGAATGATGTTGCAGACAATTCATGGAAAAGAGATCAGATCCTCTGAGTTTGGGATGATATTTTGTGACTTGTGCGTGTGTGGTGAATGCTTGTCATCCTATTTGTGTCACCATGACTTTCACATGTTCACGAAGCCTACTTCTATATAGCCAAAGTGAGCACTGATTTACTTTCGGTACATCTCATAAATTACAAATAATAATTATAAATTATGCATAGATTTAAAGAATTCAAAATCTATCGATGTTAAACCAATGAAAGATGTGTAATCAAAAATAGCATCAATTATTTACATAACCTCTATGAAACCTCTAGAGAAACCTAGGCTTATATGGTAGTAATGTTTAAAAAAGAAAACTGCCTCCTCTAAAAAAACAAACAGTTGCTAGAGGTACTGAGAAAATTGTTCTCCAGTTATCTGAATGTAATCCAAGAAGCAGTACGGAACTTCAGAATTGAAGACAGCAGACTTCAGATAGCAGATCTTGTGCACTAACTGCTTGATTTATTCACTTATTTCAAAGCACAGATTCTTTAGAGTAGACAATATTGTGTCCTGTTTTAATAAATTATTATTTATATATATATTATAATTATATTATATATATATGATCTCAATCAATCACAAGTGATTAAAGTAAAAATGTCTCAAATATAAACCTGGCATAAGGATTAGGCAGTATTCTGCTATATATTCCACATTTAGATAGTAGCTATTCTCCAAACACAAAGTATGCGATTTCATGATTCTCAAACGAAAAGGCAAGTGATCTGGTTTTAATTTTAGGTTTTCTACAGTTATGTCTGGGAACTGTATACTTGCAGGAATTATGGGTTAAGTGGGAGGAGAAACAGAAGCAACTTGCTTTGTCAGTTTAAAATAGAATTCACTGCTTTCAGGAATAGTTTCTTTTCCACATACTGAGACTCCTCCAGGGGGAAGAGCTCACTGGTATAGTGAGGACAAATGGAGCCAGGTATCTTCCTATAGTGTAAAGTTGGAACAGTAATGCCTACATATAAAATCTTGTAATTTAATGTTTTGAGAGGACAAACATTTTGAAAACATGTTCCAAAACACATCTGCAAAAACTGCTTGTCATTTTCTGTTCTTCATAGCTTCTGTGAGACTCAAGCATTATGCTTTATGGTTACTCAGTTCTATGCAGAAACATTTCCCTGCAGAAAGTATAGGAATTTATTTTGCAAAAGCATAAGCAAAAGCCAGTGTGGAAGTACACCTCCAGCATGGATCCACTAAAACATTGCACTGCTGAATTACACACTATACTTCTTTTTGCACAATCAATACTGGTGTTTCATGGAAGTTCCAGCTGAAAGGAAAAGCTGTGAAAAATCTCACCCATCTGCGATGGACATAGCAATAAGGTCACCATGTATGGAGGGATCAGCGGGCACTAAGCTTTCTGAGCAATAAGAAGCAGAATGAGTTTCTGTAAGAAATCAAAAAACACCTGAAGAAATATCAATTAGTAGATAGCAAAGCAGGTCCATCAGTGCCTTTAGGAGACCCAGGCAGAAGAGCCTGCCATTGAGTTCTTAGTTGTGTAGATTGCTATTTTTAATGGGAATGACAGATAAAATTCAGGTCATATCATACAAGTAGATTTCTATACACAAAGGTAACTTCTGCAGTTCCTTTCCTTTTTTCCAGAAAGTTTTGAGCTATGCAAGATGGATGAATGAGGATGTAGTCTTGTCTTTGGAGTTTACAGTGTCCAGATTAAGCTGGAGATATTTTCCAAAAGCATGTGTTATGTATTTAAGAAAAGAAGTTCACTGTGGGGTGATAGAGATCAACATTTTTTTTCCTGGAAGAATCTTTGTTTAGTTTCCATTAAGTAATGAGCTGTTAAAGGATTTGCTGCTACAAGAATCTGAAAAAAAGACACCTTAAACATGCTAAAGCAAAGCATTGTCCTGTGGGACAATTCAATAGTACAAATTGGTGCCAGTAGGCATTCTTTCACTGAAATATCAACTAGAAATAGCTAAACACTGAAGATTTGTTCCAGAAACATTCTTGAGAAAATTGTTTTCCTGAAATACATAATCATGCTCATTTTTTTTACATTCCAGTGTTTTTACTGGTTTGGTAGCCTTGACAGGAGGCATGAATCACAAACTTAGAAGCAGACACCATTCTGCATTCCTTTTGTGGAAAAGTCAGGCCCTAATGATTTTTGCAAGATAGACCACGGGAATATGCAACATGAACTTTGCTTACTTGACATAAAAATGAGAAAATAGGGTACTTCTACAGTTAACTTAGATCTAGACAGACAAGGAAGAATGAAAGTGCTGTTAAAGCCATGCTCTTTATTCTTTAATTAACTAGGTAGTGGTTTGGTTTATAAAACGTTAGTTTTAATGGAATACTCTGTAAAGTATAACACTAGTACACTAGTGAGAAGAACCGAAAGGAGAGGCCCTGGAGTCAGCCTAAGTTTATACTGAGGAATTGCCAGTCAACACACCACCCAGCCTTTTTCATTCAACCCATAGGAACGTTCTCTGAGTGGTCAATATTCACAATTCAGTATCTGAGCTGTTTGCTCAACTTAGTTCCTTAAAACTGTTTCCTTTTCCTGACTGGACAGCCTTCCAGGCTAATTTTGTTTGAAACAAACTCTATCTCATCATTACATTAATCTCCATTTAAAGCCCAACATTCACTTTCTGCAAACATATTGTCACAAGCAGCCCATAAAAATAAGCACAAGCATTTGCTGGAAAAAGGGTGAATATTTTCTTGTAATGTTTTTGTTGCTTTGCTCCTATCATACAGTCTTCAGTACTAGCAGTAAAATGCAGTAAAAATGTAATAAACAACTGACCAACACATATCCATCTATTTAGAAACAGTATCTTGGTGAAGATTTGAGACTAAGACTTTGCATATGTCCTCAGTTGTATAAGATGATACATTTTTTATCTAGCCACACAAGAAGATCTCATCTTTAGTTTCTACTTGTGAAAGTATATTTGGCATGATATCAAGTAGATCAAGTTCAAGATGTCTCTATAGGACAGAAACACATTACTTTTAAAAGAGCTACTTGTAAAAGGTCTACAAGTATTGTACAAAGTCTGGGACTCTAGAATGTTGGCCATTCTAAGGGCTTGCCAACTTGTATGATTAAACCTGATACTCATATAGGAGACAACTTGGAGCTCAAATCTGTGTTTCTACTTTGAATCAGGGCAAGCAATTTAATCCTCCAGAGACAAAGTTTCAACATCTGTTAAAAAAGGCTTGAAAGTACTATTTTCCCCTAAAAGGAACATTACAAAGTGAACTAATTAAGACTTAGAAAGGGTTTGGGGTTTGAGGAAACTAAGCTCTGTGGAAATGTAGGGTGCTGTGATCCCTTTATAGCAGAATATTTGCATTTGGCAAGTAGTTAAAAACTTTGGCTTTTAGCCTGTGCCTTAGCAACTCTGAAGTGTCATGTAGCCTTACCAATATTTTGTTCTCTATGTTCACATCTACTTACCCCTTCCAGAGAACAGTTACTTTAATCATCCAAAGGTAGCAATTTCCTTCCCAGGCAAACCTGGTTTCCTTGTTATTTCAAAATATCCTAAAAAGAGATTCCATAGGTCTTCCCTTGAGTTTTTTATTTCAGCTAGACAATTCTCTACTCCCTCTGCTTAGGAAAAAAGTGAGTACAGTAATGGTTCTGCTTTCGAACTACAGAACACTGAGTTTTACACTTCAGAGTTTGGGTACTGTTGTATAGAAAATACTAATGGTGATAGGAGTAGAAAGCAAACAGCCTTTCTGACTTGTAAACTCCTAGGATTTGTTTTCTGGAGTCAAAACATGGCAAGAATGTTCTAAATTAAGAATCAAAGCATTCCATAATTCTGAGTGCAAGTATAATTTAAAAGTAAGCATTTATAAAATACTTCAAGCCCTTGAACAACAGCAGGACAACAGAGCCTATCCTGCAATTGGTTTTGGACGGGTCCATTAACATTTTATATACAGTTGGGTATACAACTGGATAAACATCCCTGCCTAACAGCACTTCTTTATTTTTAAAAACACTTTGCATATTAACACAAAGATTTAAGTAACATGGGGCAAACATAAACACCAAATGCAAACATCTGTAAATTTTCAGAACTTTTGAGAACTTAACAAAACTTCCATCCTGGATTCAAGCGCTCTCACACTGATTTTGAGTTTACTGGATGGCTGGAGAATGAAGAGTGGATGAAATCCAGTCACCAAATGCTCCAAGATTCTAAAACTCGAATACTTATCTGAATTTGAAATATGTCATGAGTATTTGGTACATATCCATTAAATTATGCAAAATTTTTAAATGTGCAGGCTTACAGTAAGTACATCAAGACCTTTCAGACAGAAAGAATATGTCTTGAAATTTTAATTCTGTATGTTGACAAACAAAGCAATACAAATATGTCATTTCAATGTGTGCTTTCAAAAGTTTCTCTGTTAACTGCAGAGCCAAGACAAATTTTTCAGATTTGTACTCTTGAGAAATAAAGCTCTTGAGTAGATATATAGCCTGTAATGATGCTACAGTTGCAGTGATCAATTTTTAAAAAATCCTGAAAAATAAGTCAGAACATATTTGAATGCTTTGCAGAAGATTTTCTTTATCCCTGAAAAGAGGAAAGGAAAAGTATGAATCTTAAATATTTAGCATTCATTCTTGTTATGTTTGTAACGCTGTTCATGTGACCATATCTCTCATTGTAAGCCGGTTAGGAAAACCAGATCTCAAATGCGAGAGCAATGCTGAATAGTTGGGGTCCTTGTCAAAATGGAAGGACATCTCAAATGTATTTTCTACTGGGGTCTGTGCTGGCTCCAGTGCTATTCAATATTTTCACTACTGACCCAAATGGCTGATCACAGAATAAGCTCATTAGATTTAGAGGCAAATGAAGTCTCGTACATTGGAAGTACTTTGGAGGATAAGAATAGGATTCAGTACAGCTGTCATAAACCGGAGATATGAATGAAAAACTTCAGATATTTTTCACTTTGTACAAGTGCAAGCACCACACTCAGGAATACTAACCTCACAGAGATAAAATGGGGAAAAGCTGAGGATTTCAGATAGAAAAGGGTATGGAAATTACAGCTGAGCACAAACCGGATGTAAGTTGACGACATGCTGCTGCTAACACAGAAATGTCATTCTGGAATGCAAATAGCAGGCAAGTTTGCAGAGTAACCTTTTTGCTCTACTCAGCACTGATAAGCCTTTAACTGGACTATTGTGCCTAGGTCAGGGACCACGCGTCAAGAAATTTATGAACTGGTCAGAAGCAGTCCCAAAGATAGCAAGAAAAATTATAAACTGTCTATAAAATATGAATGATAAAATATTGGAAAAGTAGGATTTTTAGCCTAACAGACCAAGGGAAGGCTTGATAACAGTCTTTCAGACATGTAGAATGCTGCTTTATGTGTCTACAGAAGTAATAGACAAAAATCAAGCAAGAAGATTCAGATTACATCTTCAGAAACATTTTATAATGAAAGGGCCATGAACAGCAGAAGAGTCTGACTGAGATTTTGTGTATCCCTACCAAAGACTTCAAGGCAGGCTGACAAGTGCTTGTCATGAAGGACCCAAAGTTTGTTGCTTTTGCCTTGGATTAGGTGACTTCATGTTCCTTCTAGCCCTGTGATCCTATAGTTTCTGTTTGTTCTTTATCCTGCTTAATTCAAAGCACCAAAGGTCATGACATTCACCACACTGCAAAATAAATTTTATTTCAATGAGCCTAGGTCATGTTTCTGCTTCTCTACCTTCTACTTTCACTTCCTACTGAAGGCAAAAGACAAGTTATTGTTCTCGTTCAACACAATTGTTTTACTAAAATGCCAACAGTGACAATCTAGAAACTTAAAGGCTCAAGCCTCTGAAACGTGAACGTGTGGTCCTTATTCAGAAAAACAATAAAGGGCAAGAAAAGTCAAACACATACTTGCTGTTTAAGGAATTGTGTCAGCTTGGCAGAAGGCAGTTTGTTCAGAAAGCTTGTAGTATTGAGCTTTCAATGTTGTTCAGAAGACTAAGCTGCATGTATTTCATTCAGACAGATAGAAACCAGAAAGTTAAATCTTGATCACGATCATATCTCCAAAACATCATTTGTCCTTTAATTTGCAACTTCAAACAATTGGTACAGCTCAAACTGCAAGGACAGGAATGATGCAAGTGACCACAGGAACTAGGAAAGACATTTTCTTGTATTACTAACAATGGCATTAATACTTCTATGGAGATGACTAGGAAAGTTGGACTGTAGGGAAAAATGTTTTTTTTTCAAAACCAGCCCAAGTGTTATATCAAATTTCCATCCACAGCTTGTTTGGAGGTATTGTAGGGAGTAGCTGAAAGGCATAAATTCTAATTACAAGTCAAACCATGCCAAGCCAACATGGACATTGTTCACAAAGTCATGCCAAATGACATCTGAAGCACACAATGTGGGAAGAGGGAGTGCCAACAATTGTAATTTGTGAAAAATTATGTCAGTATTTTGTTTCACATCAATATTAACATCGTTTTTAAAAAATGTCAGCCAGTTACATATGGGCTGGCTGCAGTCCAGGTGTGAACCAGTCATGAAGAGGGCCATTAATGAAAAATGCCAATCCCTGAGTTTCATGTCATTAATATTTATGACACAGTGTGAAGAGTTATTTAAATGCCACTTTGTGTATGGGTTGAGGTGGAGGAAGAGAGGGATGGTAGGGGAGGAGAATTACAGTATTTATGCTGAAGTGTCAAGGTGACTTGACAGGGAACAAAGGCCTTTACAGACACAGTGTAGTAATAATTAGTGTAGTAATAATTAGTCTAATGTTTGGATAGTTACACTTTATGCGACCTCTGATTTTAATGGCATAAAAATATAAACCTGACTATTCTGTCGAGCTGCCAAGTGGAATGCATTTGGATGGGTATTTGGAAACCAAATGTAATTTTTAACCATCATTATTATTTTGGGCAAATTGCCTAAAGTGGACTGAACCTAAAATATTTATTTCGTGCTGGCCCACTCCTCCTGAAATTATGTTGTCATTTCAGGCAGACAATATGTTTTGTTTAACATGATGCTGTAACTCCTACCAGTGCCTGCTGAAGTCCCAAAGTAACCGATTTCCTCCACTGGCAGATAGATAGTGAGTGTTGCCAGTGAGTGCTGCTCTAGACCCTTCCCTCATCACCAGTCAGGCACATCCAGGACTTCCAGAAGCAATGGGGTTTTGTACGCTTACTAGATTTACTATTCAGGTTCCTCTGTAATAAAACACTTGTCTGTACTGTTAGTGTAATCTGTCCTGGAATGACAATGCTCTGCACTTTGTCACATGAACGCAGCAAGTCACTTTCATACTTTTATACAATTCACATAAGATTTGCATGAACTATGTAGCCAGTCCTCACTGCTTTTAATTGCAAATTGTCTCCTTCTCTTGCCATAAATAGTCTGGTTTATGTCATAATTCCTACAAACCACTGTGGTTTTTTAACTTATTATGTCAAGAAATAAATGAAGTGCACTATACACATCATATTTTTCATGCAAGTGTCTGGCATGCATATTGCTTACATAGAAATACAGCATTGTTTAAAAAAGAGAAAAGTTGAGAGGGAGTTGGTATAGCCACTTTTTAAAAGCAGCAATACCTTGGAGATTATTTTTTTTCAAACAATGGTATTTCATAGGCTACAAAGAAAAATCTGCTTTTCAAAATGCAGAGAACGGTCAAGTGAAATCAGATTTACAATTTTATAAGAAGGAATCCTCGTATTTGTAGCAATAAAATATAAAATTAATTAATATTGGAATTAACCATTGAAAAATTGTTTTAGTATGTGCTAGGATAAACTTGGTAGTGTACTTTGTTACACAGGAAATGTATTAACTTTGAAGTCACTGTCTCCTGTTTCTATTCAGAGAAGGTCAAAGCTGAGGTTCAGCAGGAAGGAATCTAGAAACTTCTAATGCAAGGATGAATGAAACCCTGGGCTGTATTTTCTTAAGTTATGTTAGAGTTGCTCTGTAACTATAACCATCCAGTGTATGCGGTAACATCCAGGAGTTAGTGAGTGATTGTACTTTGGACTACACAACCAGCCCTGAAATTACAGAGTACTCAGTCCTTACTGGGGGCATTAGCAGGTGCAGAAGGCGCCTCAGCATTGCGGTACGTGTCATAGTTCTGTTGGCACTTCAGAGCAGAAACCTCCCTCTGGTCCCAGCATCTGTATTTCAACTGGGATGGAAAGAAACTCTACAGTAAGGAGCAGCAGTATAGGTGTCAGTTCATGTGGCACAAGCCAGGCACTACAGGGAAACGGTGCCTGGAAAGGACTGGGTGGCAAGAGGTAACCAAGACACAGAGCATTTTGTGGCTCTAAAATGACATCTACTTCTATGTGTTCTGAAGTCACTATATATGCCATCAAAATAGTCAGAAGCCAGTTGAGACATATTCCTGATTCTAGAAATCACTTTTTAACATACCTTATTTGCACTAATTAGTAAGATTTTCAGTTGCATTATCCACTTTCCGAGTTTTCTTAGATGTCTCTGATACTCCTACTGTTCTCTTTAGTTCTGACTAACCTAAATGTTACTTGAACTCACCATATAATAATTTTGAGGGTTTGCTACAACTACTGTTTCATGCAATTTATCAAAAAGAAATTTAAGATGCACTTGCTCCTAGGTTACCTTAAAAATATTTTATACACATTGGCCCAAACCAATATTTAGCTAATCAAATGTTTTTTCTTGCTAAGAAACACTAAGAACCGAATTGTTCCACAGGTCTGAAATGTGCCTTTGTGCTTTAATACAATACAAAAGAACAAGCACATCGAGAAGCATTCGCTAAAACTGTACACCTCCCTTTGGAGTGCCCAACCCGGTTTAGAGAGATCAACACCCAGATTGCCAAACCCATCAAAACTGTAAGTGTTGTCAAAAGAAGATGTAGATCACCAGCATTCCTGAAAACAAGAAAGCATTCACCTCAAACTGAGATCACAAAATCTGGGAACAGTAACTTTAACAGACTATTCTCACAACGTGATCCTGATTTTCAGTGCCTGTGTTTAATAAATGCAAGCCTCCAGAGCCCCACTTTGCACACATTATGTGCATTATGTGTATTTATATGCAAACTCATTGTTTCTATTTCCATTTTATAAAGGCATACGGTGGCTCTTTAAATCTGACATTGACTTTTTCACATTTGCCAGCCTCATCTCAGTGTCCACATTAATACATTCAAAAATGCTGATTGCTATTTCAAAAGCACCTCATTTGAAGGAGGAAGAACTCTCTGGTAATTCTAGGATGGCCACGTTCAAGAGGCACTCAGGATCCAGGCTGGCTAGAGGAGCCCAATACTTTTATATTGCAGCAGTGTTAAGTTCAACAGGAGGGTGTCCAGCATCTGCAACTGTTCAGTTTTTACTGAGCTTTTTCTATTAAGCACTAAGATTATCTTATCTCTATTACCTCTGCGCAATGTATACATGTGGTTCAGTAAGGTTATCGTTTAGTGGGATTACTACATCCATGTAATTGCATCAATCAAGTGACCCTTTCGGACAGAGTTCCTTGGCATTTGAGGGGAAGGTCTTCGATTTCAGGCCTGGTCACTGGCGAATGATCCCAAAGATGCTGAACACTGATTTCAATGGAAGTAATGATCAGAACACCTCAAAAGCAAGTGTTTAGGCAAAGAGTTCATCTAATAAGCTCCCTGACTCCTAAGTGCTATGCACCTCCTGGGAGTTACTGAGACCCTCCAGCTGCCCTGGGAGTTAATGGGGGCTGAGGATGCTCAGTATTTTGCATAACCCAGCTATAAATGCATTACACTTAACGGCGTAATCTCAAGGATAAGAGAACATCTGTCATCCAATAACAGCAAACACCATCTGGTTTTGTATCACTATATTCCGACTTACTTGAACAAATGAAGCTCAAGTGACAGTGGGCACTGCTTCAAAGAAAAAATAAAATGTATTTACACTTGTTACTTTGCCCTTTTGCACATTTTGAACAGCTATTAAGACAGGTTTTGCCTACAAATGCTTTCATTAGAATAATTTGCTATTTGTGCCTTCTCTGCTATCGGCTCAGAATTATATCATTTTTCTCTAACCAACTGGTGGAAGATATCCAAACTAGTTACGAAATAACTCACGTCCCATTACTCCTAACCTTAGCCAGTAGCCTATTTCTTTTTTCAGATAATATCAGGAGTTTCTTCTTGATCTTTTCAGCTTCTGCCCTGAAGAAAAATGTCTGGTCCATCCTTCTGCTTCTCTTTGCTGGTACTAAAAAAAAAGGAACTGCAAAAGCAGCACAGTTTCAGGCCAAAAATCTTTTCTGTAAGAATAAACTAGACCTCTGGAATTTTGCCAAAAGAAATTTACAGTTGAGTTGGTTTGAATATTTTCTACTGTTCATAACCCATACTGACTTCTTACTAATATTTTTAATGCCTGGAGGAAAATTAAATTATACTTTACTGTGCTGTGGAGTCAATTTTGTAAATGTTCAAGTTCTCTGACTAGATAATCATTCCTTTTCTGGATTTTGACTATGGCTGTTCCTTCTGTCACTTGATTAAACAGATAGCAGAGCATGTGCCCTTGTCTACAGTAGGAAATGGTTCTTTAGGAAGCTTTGGCAAATCCATCGTTTAACTCGGTAGTACAATGTACTCTAAAGGCAGTTAATCATAGTAATTGATGCTATGCTTTCCAAATTTAGACCTGAAGGAATTGCTGTGCTGGGCACCTCCAGAAAAGACTTGAAAATCAAACTTGGGGACTAGCAGTAGAAAAAGATGCTCAAGTAGGCTAAATGCACCAAATATAAATACAGCTCTGAGAACTGAGAGGAAATGAGTAGAGGATTAGAACAGCTTACATAAATCTAGAAAGGCAAAAATATGCTTATTTGGGATCCAGGAATTCCAAGTCAATTTGTATCTAGTGCTTTGTTGAACGTTTCAGTCAACGTTTTACAATGTTTGCCATTTTCTATACAATTTGTACGCTTCATTATTTATAGAAACAATCTCTCTGCTTCGTTAAATATGTACAGAGGCGAGTTCTGTAGGTAGTTTTTTGTACATATTTGACCAATTATATCTATGCACACACACTTTCAAAGCACTTCATCTGAATGCCAGCAAGCTCACAGATGAAGTTACAGCTTTAAAACGAATAACCTTTCTAATGTCCCCAAAGTCCTCATCCACAGAGCTGAATTCCACGTTTGTATATCTGTTCTCACCATAAAATTGAAAAGTGACCTCTCAAGGTAATATTATTTATTACATGTCTTACAACAGCACTTGAGAACCTGAATGACATGTTCCCACTGTATTTAAGCCTGTGCAATACCTGTAACATGAGGCTATATTGCAGATGCAAATTGTTAGCTTCTAACAGACCAGAGGTAGAAGAAGAAAGAAGAAGCTCTCAGAGATTAAATGTTAGAAACCAGCTCTACTGACTTCCCACCCAGTGCATTACACAACAGAATGTGCCGATTTTTAAATTACCATGAAAACTGTAGCAGCCTTTGAAGAGAGACTGACGTACTTGTGTGTCATTCTTTAAAACTCTAAGTCACTAAAAGAAAGCTTTGTATCTCCTTGCAAGTCAAAAATAAGAAATTTGTGAAAATTCCCCATAAGCACATCTGGAATAGTCTCAAATATTTTGCTGCCATGAGAGCAAGCCTTCAAACACAGACACTGCAATGTTTTTCTGGTTTTATCTGCCCTGCACGCTGTAGCACATAGAGCACAGCCGTAATTGAGCTAGTTCTGACCACACTACCTCAGCTGCTGAGAACAGGATCCTTATTAGTGCAGACATCAGTGCAAGCTTATTTATCTCACTCTCCCTCAGCTATATTACTACCATGCTTCTCAGAATGCCTTCTCAGTGCTAAATTAAATTGTAAATTATATTGTAAATTAAACTGTTCTTTTTTTTCTTTTTTTTTTCTTTTTTTTCTTTTTTTTTTTTCCCCTGGCTATCTTTGGTTTCAGAGAAGCCTTACTTCTCAAACATGCTTTGGAAAAAAAGACACAGGGAGAAGCCACTTGTCTTCTTTTGGCTGCAAATCAGCTGGATGGTTTCTGCCCTGATCACACTTCTAGATTACCATCTCCTTACATTTGTTGACATAATTCAGAGGTAGTTAAGTCCTTAGACAGATATTTTAAAGCAATACACATTAGTTTAAGTATTACTGAGTAGTTTGAGTTATTTTGGCTTTTTCTCTAAATGAATGGTGTTTAGCACAAATGTCCTTAATAGCTGTGGCAGCGAATTTTAAAGAGCAGTAACTGGTGTTGGAGGAAAGGCAAGTCGACATGAGAAACTTTAGCTAACCTGCACTCGGGGGCATTAACCTTATCAGTCCAGTTAGCTGGAGCCTGCACAGGAACCAGCTCAGCAGCCTCACTAACTGGCTGGCTGACAGAAACAATTCCTCCATGTGAAACCAGTCAGGAAAGTATCCTCTACAACACTGCATGTCATACAGCCCATTCCCCTGACGAATTTCAGATCTTTAACCATTTCATTAGTATTGAATGCTTCAGCTCAACCCACTACTTTCTGCTGTAAATTATCTACCCGTTCGGTCTTCAGGGGAAATCATTCTAATGTAAAGTCATGGCTCAGGTCAGCAAAAGTCTTGTGAGAAGCAAAGGCATAACAAGTCTTTTTCACTAGGAATATGACCTGCCATACTATGGAAAGCCCTTAGGACACTGAAGGAAGGAGCACTAAGGTTCTCTGATCCATTTTGTACCCTGATAAGCTATTAGTGGAGTTTACCATCTCCCCTTGTAAAAGGCAGAAAACAGAAAACTAGTTGATAGAGAAGGCAGCCACAATTTGTCCCAAGAGAATATCACTGGCAAAATACCAGACTACTGCAGCCATTTCCCAGAAAATCCCTAGAATCTTAATCACAGATTCTTAAATAATAGCAATTATTTTATTGGCTAGAGCTAACATAACCAAAGCTAAACGCTGTCTGCTCCATCTTGCCAAACAACGTACCTGTGAGCACCCACCAACACTCTCCACTCTGCACAGCCGTGTAATTGCATGCTGAATCTGTGCCACATGGAGCTTTTAAGTGACTGTAAGTTCCAAAGTGACAATTTTATTCTTGCAGTGGTAAGAGGAATTTCAAGTTTCTCTAATAACCAAGTACTTTATAGTGGTGTACAAACCCTTTTGAGATACATATACATGAATTTTTCCAGTCTGGTTGGATAAAAGTCTTTCAGGGATCACATGTAACAATATCCACTCACTGGTAGATCCTCCAGTGATGAAATAACAACCTCTTTTCTGCTGTTTACAACTGATACAGACCAAACCCCTTTTGCTCTTTCTCTGATCTCTCTTACACTCTTTTACACTCAGAGCATTGCCTGGTGTCACCAGGTAAAGGGGATTTCAAAAGGAGGCAAAATTCTTTCCTGTATAAGCCATAGGTAGATGTCAAAGCAGGCAGTGCAATCCTTCGTACTTCAGCAGCAGGAATAAACCCTTCTTTGGCAGTTTGCTGATTCCTGGATGATCTCTTAGCAAAGATAATCTGGTAAATTTCTCTGCTTCCAATCACTAACGTACTTTTGTATATCAAATGACTTGGTACGTGGAAAAATAATGATTCAAAATTAGAGATCAATGCTCTAGTGCAGGAGGTGAGTGAAATGTAACCTGTGACAAAGTGGATCCCATGAATTTATAGTGTACCCCACGTATTTGTAGTGCACATTCTGGCTACATTCAGTTAGATAGCAATGGCAGGATGGTGTTTCAAGCCTGTGTTCAGTGCATTTCTCCATATGGGATGCTGATTATTTATTGTGGATTCAACATATCTTTCTCCTCTCCTCAATAATACTTTGACATGATGTAGCACCTCTGATTTCTCTTACACAAATTCAGTGTTAATGAAGGAAAGCTTGCAATGCCTTTGTAGATTAAAATATTTTAAATCTGGTTTTCAGATTAAGTAAACTGAGACAAAGATAACTAAATAATGTAAATTATCATTCATATTAAATTATGGACTATTTTGCTCAGGGACTGTTTTTGATTTATATATGACCAGAAATAAATTAATAATTAGCTATAACAAATAATCAGCTAAACCAAAAGTAATACTATATCAAGACAGTGGTAGAAATGGAGATGAGGAATTCTGACTGCTATATCAAGCACTAAAATTTAGCAATTAGACAAACTGTTAGAAAATCAGAAGGAAATGTAACTAAAACCCTACTTGTATATGGAACAAATTGCACCGCTGGAAGCCCTGCTTGTGAAACTGAGAACTTGAGCCACCGAGGTACACAGTGTCTTGCTCTGGTTCGTAGCTCCAGCTTTCCATCCATCTTTCCATGGGTATTTTATTGATGGTCTCTGCACTGCAGCCATAGATTAATTTGTGAGATGGAAATTCTTTTTTTCTGTGAAGAAAGCAGCTCAAACAGAAGAGCAGGCTGAGTGAGACTGGTGTACTTCAGGCCCATGCTGAGTCCCTCACATCACATACCTCTGCCTGTGCCTGAGCACTGCCTCCCACTATCCCGGCAGCACAACCATGGGGACAGCCAGGTCTCACTGCAGCCTGCCTGTGCTCCCTGCACACTCCTTCCGTCCCACATGTGCACAGCAGAGTGCACTTGGGCTCTGAACAGCACTGGGAGCTGTGGAGGTTCAGGGTGAAGCACTTGTGCAGGGCCACCCAGCTCTCCCTCTCTTAGGGCAGGGCTGACCGCATGTGCATGCCTCTATCAAAAAGTAACAGCCACAAAATATCAAAGACTGTTTTTCCTCTCCAAACTGACTGCCTGTTGTTTTTTCTCAAAACATGAGTCCATCTGCGTCTTCCCAAGCTATGGACGTGCAGAGACATCTGCGTCATTTTGAAAAAAGCATGTGTGTTTGCTTCTAACGGGAAGTTGGAATTGCCAAGAAATAATTGTCAAGACTCTTTGTTGTTTTCTTATTTATACCGGTTATTTCTGAGCAAAAATGACCTGAATCTCCTCTCCTCACCAATGTAAATCTGAATTAACCTCATGGAGTTATGGAGAATAAGTTTCTTAAGGCATCAGAATGAATATTCTTGAATCTGGAGGACATCTGTTGACCTCATTTGATCATACAGATAACCTGTATCTACACTGAGCTCTTATTGAACATCACTCTACTTCCTACGTGGTAGCAAAGTTCACAGGGCAGGTCTGGCTTACCCAGCGTATTAGTCACTCGGAGATACTCGGACTGATGGAGAGGACTAAGTATTCCCATGACAGCACTGGAGACAGAGACAAGACCATTTCTAGAAACTATTGTGGCGCACAAGCAGTAAAAATGTTATTATAGAAAAAGCTGAATCTGGTAGTGTGAAGAAAAATAGTAACAGCTTTTAAAGCAAAACTACCAAGGTGAAATAAATACCTCACCATCATCCAGATTTGGTGCTTCATTATGGTTCCAATAGAAATACCACCTCAGGTGCAAATCTCCCAAAGACGACAAAATATCAGTTCGACTAAGTTTCTACTTTTCACTACATTGGCATAAATCTAGATAATCACAAATGAAATGAGTCACCTGAAACACAGAGTACAGGGTAAAGAGAAGAATTTGACCCACTGCAGAAAGAGTGACTGTGCTTCTCAGATCTATTTAGTTGGTGAAGTGGAGAGCAAAGATGAATCCAGGTATCACTGAAGCCAACTGACCGCGTTTCCCTGTGATGCTTCTACTGCATTACTGCATTTGCCAAGGTTAACAACAGTGCAAATCTATGCCTCGTACCCTGTCACTATTATAGAAATATGAAGCAATGAACCACTCCTTGCCATAAAATACCCATCTTTCATAATTCCTCATTTTTTCATCATTACAATTAATTTAATTCATTTCAAGGTAGCTAATAAGTAAAACCAAAACATTTTGCTTCCACTCTGTAAAAGATGTGGGGCTTGCCTGAGGAAAACCAAGGCACACAATGGCAACACTGTTCATTAAAAACACCAGATCTACCATGCAATGCAGTTTATGAGTTAAATCTTTCTGTGACAGGAAGACCATTATTTTGATAATTGGGATGATAAGCTCTGGAAAGAAATCTAAATCTTTTCTCTGAATGCTTCAGGTATATTCTTTAATTACAACAAGAGTTCTTCATAATTTTTCCCCTTTTCTTTGGAGATTGCATTTGGAGGCTACAGCTCATCCTTAACTAGTAAAAGTTCACTTACACACATGGGAACTGTAGCATGATACGTTCGAAATCAATGACATGAGACTAAAAAGTAAACAAAACAAAAATTTTTGCGTTAAAGACCAAATTATCTTTTCCACCACATATTCAAAATCTGATTTACATTTCCCAAAGAATTTCTGGCATGACACCTGAAAATACAGACTTATGGGAATAGAGTAAAATTTCATAAATATCGGTGTTCATCTTCAGAAGCTTCCAGATTAGTAAGTGAGATCACAGGTTTATCCATCAAATGCAAATCTAGGGAACCTTAGCTAGTAGTGGCATCATGTAGCTATCTGGAATTAATCTGAGACAGGTATCTTGTTGAAAGAAATGATCTTCCTTAGTGTTCTAAGACCTCTATCTTAAAATCATACTACCAAAATACTAGAAAAGTTAGGGGAAGTGATAGATTTCCTCAGAGGGAGTCCTGCCTCTACACTATGAGCTTTTTTCTCCCAGACATGACTACCCTGTGAGAGTCATATGAACTTGCTTTGAAGGCCACAATTTTTGCTTCAGAATGGCTCAGACTGTTCCGAGATGCAGGTATTTTGAAAACAAAATTAAGTTTCCATAAAAGGTTAAAAATATTCACTGACCTCTCCCACATCAGACTGCAGGAGCTGAACACTACTATGCTATCAATACAGTCAGTATATTTTTCAGGAACAAAATATAAACATTGAGTTAGAACACTTAATATAAGTTTGCTAAGTACTTTTGCTTCCTTTCTTGGTCATGGTTCTGAGAAAGTGTTTGTTTAAATGTGGAGGAAAATTAATAGATTCCCCAGACTTCCCTCCTTTGCCAGCAAATACAGTGCTCACCGTACAGTGCATAACATGTGGTGAAAAGGGAAAAATTAGATTCTCTTGTTAAAATACTTGTCATCTGTCACTAGTTTGTTTTTCTCTTTTCCTCTAAATGTACACTTGGGGCCACCTTAGTTTCCACTGACTGCTACAGAGAAAAGTTTAGTCCTTAGGAATAATGAGAAATGTCTTTGGTCTAAATCCTGAGCTCTCATGTACTGACAGTAATCCCAAGCAACTTTCCTACCGCTGCGACAGCAATGCCAAGAAGGACCAGGGAGATGACAGTATTCTATGGAACTGCTCTGAGGGTAAAACTCTTGATGTGGAGGTTTAGTCAACCACAGCCAATGTGCGGTATTAAGAGAAGGGTGGTGAGACACTGGAATAGGTTGCCCAGAGAAGCTCTCTATTCCACCCCAGCAAGTTCAATGGGACTTGGAGCAACCTGGGTGGGAGGTGTCCCTGCCCGTGGCAGGGGGGCTGGAATAAGATGGTATTTAAGATCCCATACAAAGCAAACCGCTCTATGATTCTGTGACTGTATGACACTATCGCAGTCTCGCACCTCTGCCAGGCTGCCAAGATGCCCAGCAGCAGCAATGAATTAGAGACCAAAAGACTGCAGAGCAGCCAGGCATAGCAATTGAGTTAAACCATAACTAGTAGGAGAACATGTACTTAATTAAATGGCATGTTTGTGCTGCTCCAAGCTTTCTTCTTTCAATGAAATCTTCTAGTGAGTAGGAACTAAGCCCACCACCCATCTGGAGGCTGTTCGGCTGTGTGTGAGTAGTGAGGTTCTTTATTCCAGTCACTTTCCAGTAGACCTTGTTAACATAAGAAAGTCATTACTACTTTCACAACTGGCAAAACTGCAGCTACCTAAGGGAGCCAAGGGATGTGAAAAGGCAGAGACTCATCTAGGACAAGGAAATCTAAGTCACTGTTCAGGCACATTAAAAGGCTCTTTGAAGAGGGAGCCATGCACCACGGTCTGTGGATAAGGATCTTGTCCCTAGCTGTGACAGATCAGTGCCTTTCACCAACACATCATCTCTTACGTACAAATAAAGCAGAAAGCACTTCTTCCTTTAATATCTGGGATATAGAACTTTCATGAAAGAATTTCCATTCAATGCACAAATATAATTTCCTATACTGGATCCACAGAGATGGATTTTATAGAGTCCAATAAAGACAACAGTAAGACGAGTTCTACGTATTAACTTCATATCCCCTTTCAATGAATTTCTGTCTCATCTCTGTGTATCAAACATCTGTGTATAATTCTGCCACAACTCTGGAAGCTAGCTAGGAACTACCAAGTGCAAGTGAAAGCATCTGTGCTCCAGACAGCACAGCTGTACCAATGATGCTGCTGGTCCGCCTGCAGAGCACACACCATGCCAGCTGTTTGACAGGATGAATTGGGAGGGAGATCGATGAGAGGCTCTCGGAGAGAGGCCATGGCACACTTCAAAAGCATTTTTTCCTTTCACTCCCCTGCTTTTATGCACTGCTCATATTGCTTCAGTTATTTCACTTCTTTAATCTGATAAACATTAATAAAACAGCAAGTTCTCCTCCCAGCACTTATTTTTTTAATATTCTTTTTAGGCAGTGAGTTTACAGTCTACTGCTTTGCCAGGGTCAGACAGCTCAGATTACACAGCCCCCTTCCTGCATTTAGCACCCAAGGATTTAGGTAGAAAGTTTCTATTCTGCTTTGTAGTCAGTGAAAATCAACCAGCACAAAGGACTTTCTTGTACTGTCCTGTACTAAAGGGAACATTGTTGTTGATTACTCAAATGTTTTTACCTTTAATGGCCTTTAAATTGTTTCATTGTGTTGTGCTTAGCTCACTGACTAATCTGCTCCACTGAGGAGTTAAAATTTTTTCATTTTTGGAATAAAAACAGATTAACCGAAAACCAAATTGCCCATTTTGTCAACAAGAAAGAAAGTAAATACAAGCAAAGCTTTTCTCACCCTTTGAAAGCTTTTTCTTCTGTGATTACAGCTCTTTTTATTTGAGCTTCATGAACATTTGTGTGGGCAAAGTTTGGCTGGCATGATCAGTACGCTGAGAGAATTTCAGGCCTGTAACAGAGATTTGCTATCTCTGAATTAGATTCTTGATTAAATAAAACACATTTTTGACAGGCTCAGCGTTGCCTTTTAAAGGTCAAGACATTCAGCCAGAGAACAGAAACAACATCATGTACAAAGCACAAAGGCCTGGTCCCAGTCCCAAGGACCTTTACTAAGCAGCACAGATCTGTGAGCAATGGAGATCTGTGAGATCAAAAGGGCGGCAATAAACCAGAACCGCCAGTTTGTATGGCCAGCTAATGATGGCTATTAACTTCTGTTCCTAAATGCTACAAAGGAAGAGTTTTCTGAGGGAAATTTGGAGAGGGTATTGTGCTTTTGCACCAGTATAAGGCACTTGCAAGCGCTGGTGATGATGAGTGCAAATGAAAAGGAATATGGTGAAAAGTGGTGAGAGCACTCGAGATAACAGAAAAGAAACTGGAAGGGTAATTATAGGGTGATGGGCGATATGCAGAGGGACATTTACCTGGTTCCTTTAAAAAAGAAACTAGAAATAGGAGGTCAAATGAAAATTACTCTCTGAAGTAGTGGGTAATAAATGTATAAGCTCACCCTTAGCAGAGGGAAAGAAGTAAGAGAGCCGGCAGATTCCAGCCTGAAGCAGAAGAGATGTTCGTTCTGGAAGCATCAGAATAAACTTCGCTGCATTTTTTCTATTTGTATTTTGTAACTAACAGATTTTTAATTGAATTATACCAACACCGCAGACAGCGAAGAACCCACACAGGAGAGACCTCGTTGTTTAATACCTATCTGGGGCCGTATAGAGCTCCAGCTGGAGGTCCAGGCTGTAAATCTCTCTTCTGCATGGGTACTGGGCTCTCCTGAGATGTTCCGTGACACCCTGACTCTCAACGAGGCCATTAACTGTGTCATTTTTCACTGAGGCTCTATTTTTTTTAATTTTTTTTTTTTTTTTTTGAGATATTCACACTATTTTGTTATCTCTGTCTCTCCACCAGATTTGCCTGACGCTGGTTAGTGGATTTGAAGGATCCTGGAGTTAAAGGAACAGCGCCAGATATTCAGAGACACAGATAAACACACAAACTGAAAGACGTTTCACTCTTTTTTCTTTTATTAACTTGCAGTAAGAGCTTCAGAAATTATTTTATATTACTATGCATGAGCACAGCTCTTCAGAAACAGGAAGAATCCGGGGGGGGGTGGGGGGGTGGTGTGAAGGAGAAAGAAAGAAAGAAAGAAAGAGTTTTGAATGAGGGAGGTTGTTTCAATCTGAAGCTTTCCTACTGAGATGTAAAGTGACCAAACTGTCTTAATGCTT
>JAAGNO010031225.1:0-26652 GCA_033439905.1 Ceryle rudis
TGCCGCTTTGCCCCGCGGGTAGGTGGAGGAGCAGGCCTGCCTCCGCCCCGCCGCGCAGCGGGCGGGCTGAGCAGGGGATGGGGTGAAATAAAAGAAGTAAAAAGTGGGGGACCTCTCTCGGGAAACCAGGGGCTCTCGTTTTTAAAGCTGCTGAACAGCGCCGAGCGGTTCCTGCCCAAGCTGTGAGCACCCGGGCGTCTGAAAAGCTGGCCTCCAACTTAGCACCCAACAGCGCTTGTCAGGCCACATCTGGAATACTGTGTTCAGTTTTGGTCCCCACTATGTAAAAAAGATGTGGACAGGCTGCAGAGAATCCAGTGAAGGGCCACAAAGATGATCAAAGGACGGGGAAGCTGCCATACAAGGAAAGGCTGAGAGAATTTGGTTTGTTCAGCCTTGAGAAAAGAAGTTTTAAGGGAGACCTTATCACCATGTTCCCGTATTTAAAGGGTAGCTACGAAGAAGATGAAGACTCTCTTTTTAGAAGGAGTCACATGGAAAAGAATAGAGGTAATGGGTACAAGTTACACCTGGAGGGATTCCAACTGGGCACAAGAGAAAAACTTTTCACAACAAGAGTAGTCAGCCATTGGAATAATTTCTCCAGGGAATTGATGGATTCCCCAGCACTGGACACTTTTAAGATTCATCTGGACATGGTGCTGACCAGTTCGTCTAGACTGTGCTTTTCTCAAGAAAGACTGGATGTAATGATCCTTGAGGTCCCTTCCAACCTTCTATGAAACAGCACACCACAGTTCAGGAGACTGAACCAGAGTGATGATGGCTTGCAGATTTATGCTCTCAGGTCACCTCACCCTGTGATGTGAAAAGAAATCACTTTTCTGTGTGGCTGGCTGGTAGACAATGGAAAGGAATGGATGGATGGCCAAGGGAAGGAGTAGAGCGGCCTGGCAGAGCAGTGATGTTTCTTCCTGATGCTTCTTTTCTCTCACTGGAAGTGGGTTGAGGCTCTCCCTGAAGGGACATCTCTGGGCACTGTGATATCTCTCTGCTGATACATTATCAAAGATGCCAGAAGTCCCCATGGCTGGTGTCCACTCCCAGATGTTGGTCCAGGCAGGACAGCTTTAACACCCCTGACTGTGAGTATCCAAACTTTACAAAAAAATGTAAAAAAGAATGTGTGTTTTATTTATTTTTTGTCACTTGCATTCTTGATTTGGACCTTTGAAAGTCAGATTTTTTTTAGACATTTCTCAACAACATTCAGGGGACCAATTTACTTTTCTCTTTGTCCAAAAATCGAGATTCTCTCTGAATCATATTGAATGAAGTGGGCTGACTGGGAATCAAGTGGGAGAAGCTTCATTTTCAACTGATGGCTGCTAGCAATACTAAAACCCTTCTGTGTTCCCTCAGTTAAGAGCTGACTGACCTGACAGTATTGCTCAGGTATGTCCTATTAAATGGAGGATCCCTGGGAGATTTACTATTACAGGATGAAATGAACACAAACAGCATTTGCAGGAACAATAGTACTATGTCCGTCACAACAGCCTTCAAGATTTTTTTAGAAACACACCAATACTTGGGTTTAAATCAGAGACTGTTTGGAATGACTTTGGTCCAGCTCCATCTACCCACACTGACTTCTCTGACACACAGTCACAGACAGTAGTCTAAGCCAGTAACTCAGCCCCAGTTCCTCATGATCTGCCAGGTGCCTTTGACTATACTGGTTATTCCCTCCTCAAACTCTTGATCGTTTTGACTCTGCTTTTTCCTTTCATAGAAATATTGGTTTTGCTTTCTAATACTATGGCTGTACTTCCTTCAGAAGCCCCTTACAAGCTGCCTTCCAGCTGTCTACTGAAGTTCTGCACTTGGTCCCAGTTCCGTTCTTTATACGGTTTACTTCAGAGTTATTCCTTCCTTGTAATTCCAGGTCTTTGTTCTCTCCCAAGCCATTTCAAACAGAGAAGAAATATTTGCCTTTTAGATTCCTTTAGCCATACTCCCTCTGGACTACCCTGCTTTTGCCGATACAGATGTCACCACATCAAAGCTAGAGCAACTCATGGTCGCTCAAGGAATGGGTTGTTTCTCTTGATGTTTGGTCAGCAGAGTTTTGCAAGGCAGATGTGGAATTTCTTGAAACGGTTACTGTGGAGCATGCACATGCGAAGATGTAGATCACAGAATTTTAAAAAATTTATTCAAGAGAGCCATATGACAGTAGCATTCTGACAGATTTCCTCATGGTGTAATGGTGACTTTCTGGGGGGGGTTCTTTTTGCTTTCGAATAAAAAGAAAAGCAGAAATACTTATTCTCATCCAGATGAATTGTGCTTTGTGCTTTAACAGATGTGGAATTGAGTTTTACTGGATACTCCAGTAGAATTCCATAATCTGAAAAGTACTGAAGATAGGCAAGGTAATTAGTTAAAGACAGCAGGCTTCTGGAAAGGTGTGCTGAAATATCAAATCCCATAGCTGAGGGAAAAGGAGTCAGCCAGCTAGCAAGAGTGGCATGTACTAGGCACAGCAGTAGCACTACTGTCAGGTCTGGATGCCACAGGTGAGGGTTTGGGGCTGCTGAAGCTCTTCCCAAAAAGCAGTGCCGTGTATGTACCCTCGTGTAAATTCAGATGTTCCATTCCAGAGCACACTGCTAGTTTTGTAGATAGCCCACCTGCTTTAGCAGTTTTCCCCTCCACCCTGGTGGCACAGATAAGCTTGATGTAAATGGAATTTAAGTAATCAACTTTTATTTGAAAAGAATTATTTCTGCACTGGAAAAAATACTTTGGGGAAATACACTTCACCTCTAAACACCGTGTGTATACAGCCACAAAGGTACTGAATTCCTACCTTCCTTTTGTGGTGAATTAGGATGGTAGGAGTCCAGCTTCTCAGAAAATGAAGCCAACGTTCTTCCTCTTCTCACCTCTACTAGGAAGGGGTTCAAGCAGAAGAGACATCTCCTTTTGAGTATCTGGATTTTTCTTTACTCAACACAAAGTTCTGGTTTATACAAGGCCAAAGCAAAAAAACAACAGATTATCTTCCCTCTGCTCTCAGAGCATTTTCGGCATCTTCTCTGGGAGAGATCAGAGCAGCCCCCGGGAACTCGTCATTGCTTCAAATGTGGCTGTCATCCAGGCAGCAGGCAGAGCACTGTTGAGCTCAAAGCTGTGGTAACTTTAGTAAGTGTGACATTTACTGGGCAGAACGTGAGGTCCTGTTGCGATAACACACACTTTTTTTTCCCCTGTACTACTGGAGGGAGCGACGGTGAGGCCATATACTTCAGCAGCTATGAGCCAGCATGTTGGGAAGCTATAGATTTGCAGTGTCTTCATTCTTCCTCTTCTTGCTGGTGGGTGAGTACTAAACTACCTTCCTTAATTAGAAGAAATATAGCTTATTCATACAGTTTGTCTTGAGAGGTTCTCTTCTTTTTTTTTCAAAATACCGCTTTCCGCTGAGGACTTCCTCGGCACGCAGGAAAACATACTTTTCTTTAGAGGTACATTCCTGTTTAGCTAATAGAAAGGTTTGGAATTAGTATATTTGTCTCCCTTTTTCAAGAAGGAAGGCTGTGTATCATCAGTGCTAGAAGCTTCATTTCTATTTTGGTTCTCTAATGTATTAGCAACCGGTTATTGTCACAAGGTAATCATATCCATTTGTGAAAGCCAACCTCAGCCCAGGGCAAAAGGCATTTAAATTGAGATGAGCAATGGGCAGTCATTGATCACCTAATCGAAGACATCTGGGAGCTGGATGCAGCTTGTATAGCATCTTCGTGGCACCAGCTGAGTGTGAAGTTGAGCTCTAAAGCCAACAAAACCATCTGAAAGACAATCATTCCAGAATGAGAAGATTTTTATGCAGGTTGGAAATTGAGCTCTATTTGCCCTTAACCTCTCCTCCATCTATTGAGTGTGAGCAAAAGAGAGGAGACTCAGCTAGAAAGGTCAAATTTTGCACTGACCTTCACTCACCATTTTGATTCTCCAATGCTGTTGGAAGCTGGTGGAAGTTTGCAGGGCTTCTTGGGTTTACTCCAGGCACCAAAGAGTAAGTTAGAGGTTCCAGGACTGGAAGAGAGTATATTTTATTCTTTCCTTTTGTCACCCCACCGCCTCTAGCCTGCCCTGTGTATTTGTCATTCACAGCCAATGACAGGGCCTTACATGGGAAAGTATCAGCCTGCAGATTACGTAAAGGGGAGGCTGATGGCTTAGTAGGTGCCCTATTAGTACTGGCAAATGTGGAGCACATTGTCACATTACAGACGGTCCCAGAGAGCTCTCTCCCCTCATGGCTGAAAACTGGCGGTGAACTACTGACTTCATATGACAATGACCTATTAGATCATCTAATAATTTTTCCAGTTCAAGACAAGTTCATCCATGCTGTATTTCTCTGTGCTCTGTCTAGCTCAAGTGTTTTCACCAAAAAGTCTTGCATTCCTCTCCTCTGGGGATTGAGCCCTACAACCCAGGACAGGGGACCTACACATCACTCTGCTAATGAAGCGATTGTCTTAAAAAGACCTTTGAAGCAGAGTCAACAAGGCATTTGGCATGGTATGCTCCCAGATGCCAATATGATAAGGGCATTGTGTATTTGAGTACAAGTGAACTAGTACATTGCAATTTCACAACCTTACAAAAGAAAAAAAAAAAAAGAGAAGAAAGGAAGAAAAATAGTCTGAAAGCCTCAAGCAGAGCTGGGCTGAAACAATACAGCCTATTTCTCTTGCATTTTAATTTTCCTAATTAGCTTTAAGTTACATGATTTATGTTGAATCAAAGATGAGGGGTAACAGAGATGACCATTTTTTTCATGATAGGAGATGCAAATAAAGCTCATAATGAACAGAGGCAACATCAAAGCACATTGTTCCTGCTCAGTCATGTTCTCTATGGCACAAAGTGGCTGTGTAAAAATGATACCTTTTCATCACTAAAAGGAATAAAAATTGTAATTATGTTGCAGGGGTGCATATGGTAAGGCTGGAATACTTGTAGTGGAGAAGAAATTCTGTGGCCATTCCTTGAAAACAAGGTGGCAGTAGCACATACTGATTTAACTAAAGCAGCAGTACCCAGTGGAGATAATGGTTAATGAACAGAGATTTTAAAAGAATACTCAGGATGAAACAGCTCAGATCCACTCTAACAAATAAACAAGGATATTACATCTGAATATTTGATGCACAAAGACTGTAATATGTCATACTACCATCAGCTTTGTCAAGTATTTCAACTGTGTACTAAGTCAAAGTACTTTGCCAAGAGACTTTGACTTTTATGACTACTGCACCAATACACTTCTATCTAACTGGAAAGGGAAAATCTGGACCTCGGATTCCCCTGAGAACCTCCAGTGTGCTCACTGGTAAGATGAACTTAAGGATGATATCTCATCCAGTATCTCTAATAAGAACTGTTCATTTTAGTGGACTGGATCCAAAACTACATTAATATTTAGGTACCTAATTCTCAGTCATCCAATTTCCATGGATCAGTCTTCCAGTTACAAGGCCAAAATTTTCAGTTTGAGGGAAAGGCATGGAGCACCAAACATCTCTGAAGGGTTTTCACTTGCTTTGTTGTTGCCCAGTTTCATAACCAGCTTATATTTTCTGTATTTTTGCATCCGTGAGTTATCTTTCATCTGATATTTAAATTGTAAGGTCTATTCTCTATCCTTTTTTAAGGCAACTAGAACAACAGAGCCCTACTGTCTGACAGAAACTGTCAGTGCTGCTCCTGTACGAATCATAAGTAATAACAACTATGAATACAACTGTAATTTTGTGTACAAGCATGCCTGGAGGAGCCACTCAAGTAACTCTTAAACTGATCATCAAGGGCTTCTCCATCGCCTTGAGACATTTATCCCTGAGCATCGAGAGGCTATTGTCATTGTGAAGCTTTACCAGACCCAGACAATAGCACTTCACGTTGTTTGGATGGCAGTGAAAGATTCAAGACAACTAAAAATCAAGACCTTCACTGTGGAATGGTCTGCAGTCCTTGAGAAGGCATCAACTAGTATGAAGGGAGACTATTTCACTTGAAGAAAATAAAACAACAGAAGAAACTTTTCCAAACATTGGTCTGAACTGAATTGGTCCTGGCAACAGCTGTTGGCTTATTTTTAAAAGTTTCTTCTTCCCTCTTTTTGAGAGAGCAACTATTCCTCTCATCTTCTGAGCCAGGCTTGTTTCCAGAAATGAGATCTACTCATACTACTCTCAGCTCGGGCTGTTTGATACTATGATTAACAGCTGAGTAAGAGAAGGCAGGTTTAAGTCTGTACTACAGGCATGTTGTTCTTATTTTTCTAACAAAGGGTAGTGGAACAATGTGGTCCCTTCACAGAGAATAGATGTCACCCTCAGTATCAATACCCAGAGAATGCTAATGTGCTGTCCCCCAGGTCACTGATAAGATCTGCTGGGGATTCAGTCTGTGGCAATGGACATTCTTCCCACAGTTTCAAGGTTTCCTATCCTGGAACTGGAAGCGCATGCCAGAACGTTTAAGAAGCTCATATTATGTTTTGGGATGAGGCAGTTCCATTAGGATGGACACATATTCACTGTCCTTGGCAGAACAGAGCTGCCTGCCTGTAAGTGTACATGTGTTTCTTGCTTTGCCTCAAAAGCAGTTGAGGCAGGAACATCAGGCCCTGAAACTTTTTGAAACAAGAAGAAAGAGATTAGTGTTCCAGGTGGAAATGTGGCTGAATAGACTCTAAATTTCAGCCAAAGCCATTGGACAATGGTGTTAATCTTCCACTAGTATGGCAGTAGGAAGGAACTGAAGGTCAGGAAAGACCCGTCTGTACACATGAACATAATCTAAACAGGAAAGAGGTAAAAAATCCCTGTTGTCATAATAGTGACTACCCTCAAGTCCCAGTTCCAGGAACAATTCCTCATGTTGGTTAGAGGTGAGGAGCAGCTGAAAGGCTTATTGTCCTATCACCCTCAACCCTCCTCTTCTTTCTCTTCCCTGGTACAGATGTTGGTGTTAGTGGTGGAAGTGCAAGCAAGAAGAAAGCAGCTGTAACTCATATAATGGCACAGCCTTTGTTGGTGACAACACCTGAGCCATGGCACCTTTTGGTGACTCAAACACCAGCCAAGGAAAAAGCCAAAGAGGGTGAAACTGTGATCTTAAATTGCCACTTTAACAGCCCACGACGTCCCTCCCTGACTGACCTGATGGTGAAGTGGTACAAAGAAGATGAAAAGGGGCAGATGGACCTGCTAGAAAACAATGCAACCATCTTGCCAAATAACTCCAGGGTTTTCATGAGTGGAGACTTGTCCCAAGGGGATGCCTCCCTGGTGATCCTCAATGTGACAACCAGTGACCATGGTACTTATTTCTGTGAAGTTACACTTCCGGATGGAAAGGTGGTGACAGGAGATGGCACAAAGCTCAGGATCAGAAGGGCTCTGGGTAATATTTGATGTTACCTACTTCTTTTCTCCCTCTTTCTCTTCCAAAGCTGCTATACACGCTCACAGAAAGAGGGAATTTGGACTGTTGGACCTCTAGCAGTTATGGAGTGTGATTGCTCTTTAGTATTCCTCATTTTTGTTAGGCCACCTAATTTTGATTGGCTTGCCTCTATACGCAGTCACACAGGTATTATTATAAGGAGGGACATTTGCAAGCAAAAAAAGAAGGAACAATTTTATTACTAAAATCAAAGTCAGTGACAAGAATGAAACAGTCACATCAGTTCACTTGTACTCACAGCTCTGTTTGGTAGCACCCCCATGAGTGACAGATGTCAAGATACCATCTCAGGGAACAGCTCCAAACTCTTATTTTTTGGACATTATTTATCTCCATCCCACTAACTTGCATATTCATTCCCTAATTCTGAATGACATAAATCATCCCACAATAAACATGAGGTTCACACTGTATCATTTCTGCTTAACCTCATTCACGTTAAAATCAAAGTATCATTAAGAGTGTCATGCTATGTTTTCTTAGCCTCACAAATAGTCACTAGGCATATTAAATAAGGAGATAACTTGCTTTGCCTTTATCAGATGGAAATGTAAAAGCAGCTTTCCTTTTTATGTAGGCTAAACACATTCCAGTCCCAACAAATCAATGCATCAGAAGGCTTATTATCCTATTAACAAAAAATAGCACCTTCTGTGTCAAGAGCAAATTATGCAAGTACTATTACCCCCTTATTCATTACCAAAGCTTCTGGCTCACCAAGATTGCCCTTTTGAGCCTGAGTTCTTCCATTAATATTTTTTATAAAACTACTCAGTTTACACTCTAGCGCTAACAAGGCAAGAAAACCACGTCCCCCTGCAAGGGCTTGGTCATATGTCTAATAAGGTCTCCCATCAGCTTGATCTCATCGTCTCAGTAGCAGAGGTTACTCTTCCAGTACCTGCATCCTGGCCAGGGTAATTGCCTTTCTGTTCCCGAAAAGATGAAATCTATCGTTTCTGCACTACGTCTGAATTAAAGGGACAAGAGAATGTGAGAAATATAATTCATAAAGAAATGTTACATGCCACAAATCCAGGCTGTCCAAAAACATATCTCAAATTAAAAAGAGAAATTAGCCGACTCTATTAACTTGTCCATTACAGGAAGCAAATAACATATAATTTGAAGTAAGGCAAGTAATGGTTCTACAGCACCTTCACTGCTCTCACTTTACTGATGAAACAAGCAGCCCCAAAAATGGATTTAAACTACAGGACACCTCCTTTTATGAGGGACAAGGGACTGGGTGTTTTACTGGATGTCCATCCATTTGACTAGGTAGCACAGAGCAGTGGCTGCTCCTGCAAATGGGTGGCCAGATGTGTGGAAATCTGTATGTGAATGTGGTAGCAAAACCATCCAAGTTTCCTAGTGAAGCTTAAATATAAGCTCATAGATATATGTACTGAATTCCTGATCATGCTGTAACTGTAGATAAAACTGGAAGGCTTGTTAATATTTTTTTATTACCTTTCCTGGATGTGTCACATGGCAAAACAACTACCATGAGCACGAGGCAGACACTTAAAATCTGATCACATCAGTCATGTGCCGTTACCCAGTCAGTTTCCCTTTTTCTAGAGACATTCCTACTCTGGCAGACTCTTAAGATAAAGGGCAGATGTTCTCCATGCTGCCTTCCACAACCTTTGTAATAGTTCATCCTACTTTGCTCACCTGACCTAAGGCTCTTTCTGAATCATCCTTCAGTCCCAAGAAATAATAAAGCTGCAATGCCAACGTGCTCTTATCTCAAAGAACATGGGATCATCCCATCTCTGCTATGCAACAGTCCCAAAGAGCAAGAAACCAAAGGACTTCAGTGGAGCTCTGCCCGCCCTCTAGTTCTGTCTCCTTTGGAGGCAGGCAGGGAAAGTTATGACCTTCTCAAAATTGGTGGAGTATTTTTTTCCATTTGAAAATAAAGCACACAGGCATGAGTCCTGTTAACTCAGGCAGCATGATCTTTTGCCATCCCATAGCAATCCAGCTGTTAAGGGAGATGGGGCTGGCCTACCTCTCAATCCTCAGAAAGCATAGCAGCTTCCTACACGTAACCAAAAAAAAATCAATAGCTTATATAGCACAACACACTCTCCTGTGTAGAAGCCCATGATCTCATGTGAGAAAAGACACAGGCATAATACCAAAAGAAGTAGGTTCCCCTGCAGCCACTCCAGAAAACCTACTGGCTGCATTGCATACATTTGCCTGGATGACGTCTTATGTCACTCTCTCTGCCTTCCCTTCTCCTCCAGGCTTGTTTGGTATAGAAGAATCCATTGGAACAATCATTGGGGTTGTGGCAGCTGGTATCGGAGGCATAGTGGTTCTGATCATTGTTTTAACCCCACAGCTGAGGAGGTGCATCCTCTGCATGAGACAAGGCTCTCGCCAAGGTAAGGAACACAAACTAAAACCAGGAATCCCTCGCTAGGAAGACGAACCCAATTGTCTATTTCCAAAGATGCCTTTTTTTTTTTTTTTTTTAACTTAAGGAGGAATTAGCCATTTACTTACCTCTGGTCAGACATGTGACCTCGTTCAGGAAATGAAGAGGTGTGGATGAAACTCCCAACCGGGCTGGCTGTATATTCCATCTCTTTTTCAAATAGTTCTTTGTTTGTGTTGGGTAGATCTTCATGCATGGCCTAATGAGTTACCTATAAACAAAACAATAGGATCTTATTTAATTGCCACTTTTCACAAAGAGTTGTTCAATGAGATGCTTCTTCTTTTAACAAAGTCCTGGGTCTCCTTCAGTTCTTTTAGGTTTATGCTGAAGTATGGTTCTTCCTCCCACCAACTAGATACTTACAGCTGTATTCTTGTAGTGCTAATGTACAGAAAGCCTATGATGGCCTAAGTGTATGTGTGAGGTGTGGTTTGTAAAGCCCAGTAACATCCTTTATTAGATCAATTGATCAGGTTGGGAAAATCAGATGGTTCTGTCACCAAAGATATGGTGAAGATATGTGGGCCAAAGAAATGACTGGAGAAGAGGTTGATGTACCCAAAAGTTCACTTGTTTCTTCCATCTCTATCAGCTCATCTAGTTAGATTGACTGAAAGCTGGATTTTGAAACACGTTTAGTTCCCATTCTGTGCAACCCAAAGCGTGATCTGAGTTTCAGACAGAGCTCAGATGACATTTTGCTTTCAGTGGAGAGCCCTGTGATTTGCATCTTCTCAGGGCACTCAAAAATATTGCTTGGCCTGCTGGAAAAAAAATCCTCTCCCTGAAGGGATGAAGGAAGAGCTGCTCTTGCCATTCACTGGAGCGCTGCCGCCACCTGATGGCCAGCGTAGCGGGGACAGGGACACCGACACGGCCAGGAGCTCTGCTTCCCTTACCAGGGAAGGTCTTTCAGCCTTTGCTCAGAAGAGCACCTGCACCCCCAGGCTGATGCTGCCCACGCAGCATCATCCCTTTGCAAACTCTCTGAACGTACAGAGCTCACAACTTCTTTCCTTGTCAGAAAGCCTTGGAAGAGCTACTGTGTTGTACAGACTGTACCACTCACTTGCTCTCCTTTCTTTCTTGCTCAGCATAGCTTGAAGTGCAGCATTACAGGAGTTACTTGAAGATGCAAAGACTACAAGTGGAACAACTTCTGATACCACGTAAGCTAAAAATGGAGCTCTAGATGGAATAAAACTTCTGATCTCAGTGCATGTTGTCTTTGGCATTTTTATTTTTGTTAGACTGTTTCATTTTTAATGCAGCTTTGCCAGCCACAGTGGCATATTCAGCATCCTCCTGCAGCAAGGAGCAAACCAGCCTTTTGTGAAGAAATTTGTATTATCACCTGCCAAAACCCTGCTTAGTTTGGCCACGTATCTCTGACTCTTGATTCTCACGAGGTACCTTGGGTCTTTCCCTGACATTATTTCTTATTTTAAAGGTGGTGCTCAGAGTTTGTCAGCTGTGCTTCAGGAGAAACAAAAGGAGCCTGACCTACACAGGGCCCCCAGCTCCTCAGCTGTTGACATCTACCCAAGGAAATAAATGCATTGTTTCTGGGGGTGCAACTATGGCTCCCATCTGTCTACGCCTCTTGGTATAGAGGCTCTTGTCCTGTTGGCTTTCTCCAGGCTTGTAACAAAGAAGCAAAGAAGGCCCACTTGAACGTAGCTACCCCTGGCTGAAAGACTGGGACTCCGGTTTACTCCTGCCAGAAGGAAACATAGTGTTTCAATATAAGCATCTAACAACCTTAAAAAAAAAAAAAAAGGGGGGGGGGGGGGATGAGGATGAAGGACTTGCTTCACATGACTGAGGTTCTCCATAGCCCCCACTTCCTGACATCGCAATAATTGATTCCCAGGTCAGTGGCCAGGGGATATACCAATATAGAAGAACATCTCCTCTGTGTACAGGGCCGCAGCATACCAGCTCTGAAGCATGTGGAGCAGGCAAGGAATATTGTCATTTGCGAAGTATCGGTAGGCCTACCAGTAGGTAGAAGTCAGAAACCCTTGCAACAGCAAAAACCTGGTGTAACTCTGCTACCTTTGAACATACCTCAGAAGTGTCCCCTGTGCTGTGAAGCAGGAACATGAGGGATAGGACAACTGGCTGTATAAACTAAGAAACACACACAACTATGGCAAGAAAGGATGAAGATCTGTCCTGGGCCAGACTCTGCTTTTCCTTGTGGTGGGAAGCAGAACTCCTCTAAGCACAAATAAGGAATAAGGAAGCATCCTCCCTTTTTGACATCACCTCTCCTGCAGGCCCAGGAAAAGAAAGTGGTCACTCTACTTCCCACACTGGCACATCTCAGGTCTTCAAAGGCCAGTGTATCTTTTTTCAGAGAGAGAATTTTTTTTTTTTTTCTTCCAAGCCAGTCCAGCAGAAGACTCTACATATTTTCCAGATCATGTGCCAATGTGTGGGAGCTGAAGGTCAGGCAGTGTAAAAGGACAAGCCATTTGGTGACGGGTAATGTGTTCCCACTGCACTGCAGACCAAACCTGTTTCTGCAAAGGCCATAAACAGAGTAGGATCTTGTACTTACTTCACTGTATATGTTATCCTGTCTCTCCTCCCCATAAACCTGGACCTGATAGAAATTCTCTCACACCATTGTTAACTCTGGTAAAAGAGGTACAATTTTATTCCAGCATCTTCAGATTCCAAGGGTTAGAAGAAAAGACTATTCTGGCCCCCCATATCTGAAATGGCAGGTGGGATGAGTCTGTCCACATAAAAAGTCTGGCCAGAGTATGAGGTGTGGGTTGTACGGGGCTGCTCCCCAACACGTGGCTGCTTCTTGGTCACACAAGCACACCATTTTTTCACATCGGTCTGTCAGGTTATCTGCAAAAGAAAATGTGAGTGGAGAATGAGAGATTCTGTATCTGCCAAAGGCAAGAAACAGTTTTAGGGGGAACAATTCCCTAATAAAGCAATTCTTAGGGAAAAGAGACCATGGGAGCAGGAAGAGAGAAGGACCAACATGTCACGTTTGTGTGTGGATCTGACTCTCATCTGTCTTGTGTCTGTCAACAGGTGTGACCTGTGACCAAGAGCTTCAGAAAGTAGCAGCTAAACGTAAATTGGCAATGCTTATAAAAATCTGCCCAGTATGGAGCGCTCCCCACTTCTAGGGCTGTGTGAACAATGGGGGTTTAGTTCAGTGGCTGAAGGTAAAAGAGGAAATTATTTTAGCTTAACATGAGTGAAAAATATCCCATTTTCCCTCAGTCATTCAACTTCCCTTTTAACTCCTCTCTCTGCACATCAGACCAATTTCAAAAGAAAAAGTGCTGCTTTGAAAGGAAGAGTCTCCCAGAGGGACATTTGGAAACCTGAGGTCACAGAAGCACCCACGAGGCATCCTTCATTTGTGGTCCCCAAGTTGCTTTTACATCTCTCTGATCATAGCAGAGGAGCCAAGGAACTCTTCATCAGGGTCAGATATCTGATTTTTATGAGCCAGCAGCTAATGAAGCTGATCAAAATCATATGTATGGAACTATTTATAATGCAATTTTATGACTACACAACTAGGTAACGACCATAAGGAACATCAAAGCACCTAGCTCAGGTGGCTACACTGCAAATGACTGATTTTGGGTTAACAAACCCCATCCCACCTACAGGTGGCTTAAATCCAGCCGTTGGACTCTTATTATTTCAAAGAAAAGAGCCTTGTTTATTTGAGGCTGTTACTATAGATTATCTAACACCCACCCAACCCTGCACTAGGTAAAGTTTAAAGTGTGACTTCATGTCAGCATACATGGGCTTTGCTCCAATATCAACTACAAAGAATACAGGAATCTTCTAGATTTCACTGGACTTTGCTGGATTAACCTTGTATCAGATAAATAAGAAGAGTTTAAAAGAGCCTAGGAATTTCTTAAGCTGTTCTGACTCACATGTTTATTGGTAAAAATTGTTTTAAAGGTCTCACCGATGGGGGCTTAGCTACCAGTCCTGCCTGATTTTCTCCTTGCCCTCTCTTCCCTGAGTTCTTCCTATGCCATGCCAACCACCATGGGTCTAATGTGAGTACAAGAGTCTGTCTTGGCAATCAGTTTTGTCAGAGTGGAATGATTTTTTTTGACAAGCCCTCCCAATTTACAGCCTTTTATATACTCCAGGTATTTATTGAATGGAATTTACCTACACACTATGACATATCTGGACTGAAGGATATGGTTTTCCCGTTTTTCTTCATACCACAAACAAAACTGCCTAACAGCAGGAAAAGGTGAAGTCCTAGATATTATGAGCTTTTATTTAATTTACTTGAAAATACCTGTGTTTATGATACAGTAACAGGCAACAGGCATTTATATCCTCTTGCATAGAAAGAACAGTGCAAGCAGCTCTGCTTATAATGTTTATGGACATCATTACCTCAGACCCAGCAAGCATGCCTGGAAATTTAATTCTTCATCCAGTTTGTTTGAATGGGATCAGACATTAGACCCTCACACCTCCGTAAAACCTGCTGTGCTGTAGCCTGGGGTAGGAAATTTGCCTTCAGAACACATATCTATTGTTCCTCCCAATGGGTGATCTCAGGGGAAGTGAAGCTTGTTGAGGGCTTGTGGAGAACAGTTGATGGATGTTTCTTAGGCCTTGCCTGGACATCAGTTAAGGAACTAATGTCATTTGTTTAACTAATGCTTGTTAGCCAGGTAGGTGAAACTGCAGCCCAGTGCACTCTTATGGGGCATACATTGCACATGTCTTATGGATTTGATGATATGTCTCACATTTGCAACTAGGATTGTTCCTTCATGACAAAAAAGACAAAGGATTGCTTTTTCATATAAAAACAGCTAGCAGAAAGTACCAGTCAGAAAGGGAAATATGGGTAAGAGGGTAAGAGAGCCATTATACATTAAAGCAGTAACACTCCTTAGCCAGCAATTTGTATTTAATAGATTGTCCTGGCACTTGGAAAAGAGCAACTGCAGATGTGCTGTGCCCCATCCCATATGTGTTGTCAGATTTTCTGCTACTGGAGAGACTGAGGATTGAACCAGTAGAATATGGTCTTCTGATAAGGTAGAAATAGACTCTAACTTTCAAGCGAGTACTGTTGATGGTACGGGGACAAGTTTTACTCTCACATATTTCTTTTCAAACTTTTGAAGTATTCTACAATGGATTTTACAATCAGGGACTTTCTGAAGGCATAGAAAGCCCCATAGAAATAGAAGTGACAAATTCTAAGACTTAAATCAGCTGTTGTATGTCAAAACAAACTGGTGTAAGCCACTGACTGGTTGTGACTGTACAATTCAAGAGTGGGTACCAGCTGTAGAGCTGAGCACAGCCTACACTCACTGTTTGCCTGCGGCACTCAAGAGCATTTGACTCTGCAAGTTTCAAAATCTCCACTGGAAGCCTCAGGCTTTAGTCTGGAGTCCCACAAGAGGCAAAAGATGCAGGCTGGCACCTTATGTAACCTCTCTTACAGGCACAAGTAATAGCCTGGCTCCTCTCTAGCAGCACAGAAGGGTAAGTAAAAAAATGAACAGTCCCACTGGAAGGAGGGCCAAAACTGCCACATGAAGACCACCCCTGCAGAACTGGTTCCAGGAAGACCATTGCACACCTTTGGAGAGCATTTTTAGGGAGCAGGTGTGCTTAATATGGGTGGACAGAGACCCACCAGAGAGGCATCTGCATCTTTGCCAAACTGAGATGACTTGTTGGCTACATGGGCCCCACTCCCACTCTTCGGCCTGGGGAGGAGTCAGGTTACCTGGGATGGGTGGTGCTGGGGCTCCAGCCTTCCTCCCAGCTCCAGCTGAGAACTCTTGGCAAGCCTAGTGATCCAGGCAAGGGATGAGGAGAGAGCTCAAAGGAGAACAGATGTTGCCCAAAGTGGCTTTAAAACCACCTCATTGTACACAGACCCACCTCCGAAGCCCACAAAGCAACAGGATCAGCCTGTGCACCTGTGGAGGAGGGAGCAAAATGAACCCAATGTGAGTGAGCATTTTCTTACCGCACCGCACAGTGTTCTGCTCGCACGCCCACTGGTACTGCTGTGCCTTGGGGCTGCAGCCTTCCTTCTCTGCCTTGTCGTAGCAGCAGTCATGCCTGTGGCAACACCTGGGAGAGAATAAAAGGTAGAGTTTGGGCATTTTCCTACATCCTGCGTTTTGCTCAGGGCTCTTTGCGCATCCTCCAGGAGTGCTAAACTCATACATGGCTCACGACATAGATGTTTGTCCCAGCCTGTCAGTAAATCATTTGTTGATGAACCAAGTGTCCTGGCATCTCTATGAAAGTTCATGTGGCTCAGGAGCTAATTAATGACATATTTGCTCCTATGACCACAGTGCTTCTTCCTCCGAGCTTTTTGCCCTCAGAAAGACAGGTGTGGTCAATACATTTCTCACTGAAAGGGAGCTGAAGCATTCCTTTCAGGTGCATGACCATGGCTTGTCACCTTAGGCATAGATCCATCCCAGAATTTGGAGTCAGGATGTTTTTTGCCTTCCTCAGCATCACCAAGCAGCTTCATCTCTTCAGTTCACCTGCACCTGCCATGTGCTCTTTGGGTCAAATTCATCAGCCTTTATGATGGGATTCCCATCAGTTAATTTTAGATCCCTAAGTGTAAGCTTCTCCATTTAGGCCTTGATCTCTACTGCCTATATGCCTGTCTGGGACACAGTTATCATGCTGCAGAGATCTAACACATGTGAAAGCCATTGCATTTGAAAGTGCAATTGCTTTTCCTTGACCACCGAGGCAGCTGAGGGTGACTAGTGCAGCCTGTTATCTGTCCTACAGACTAGTCAGTGAGTTACTTGCCATTATCAATTACTTCAGAATTTAGAAAACTTGACCCCATTTGAATTTTATTCTGGTATTTTAGTAACTCTACACTAAGAAAAGATGCAGTACTTCGAGATGTTCTCTGCCAGATAACGAAGGTTGTTCAAGCAAGGATGCGAAGTCAGAAGCTGGAGCCAGAGAGGAGTGAGCTCCTGCATTTCCAGAAGCTGTCTCTGCAAGATCACTGGGATGTTACAGAGAAAATGCTCTGCTAACTGGGAACCATTAAGGAAGGCTGATCTTAGGGGTAAATGATGAGCAGACAGCTTTTCGAGAAGCTCCTGAGTCCTAGATGTGACTATCTTCAAGACATGGATGAGCTGGAGAAAAGGGAGTGTGGCTGTGCTGGCTGCCCAATTGAAGACCTTGATCATTTTCTTCAGAAGGTGAGGCCAGTGTACCTGAAAAGCTCACTCTGGGATCCCACCATTGTATTTCTCTGGAAAAGCCCTGCAAAAAGGATAAAGGTCCCTTGTGCAGGAAATGGGGCTTCTCTGGAGACCTTCTGGGAGCTGCCAGTACCTTACCCAAGAACTCAGGAACATCATGAAATTCATCACCCTATGCTGCAGGAGCATTTTGCCCTTTTAGAAATCAGTTTACAGATACAAGGGCTGGTGGGCTGTGTGAGGCGATAAAGCTCAGGAAAAAAAAACCAACAGTTTTTGAGGTGTAAAGAAGATCCACCACTGACACAAATTCTAATAAAATGACTGGAACTAGATCAGGTGAATCACATGAAAGAGACAACAGAATCAGACCGGTCAGATCAAATTCAGCCTGTAACCCCTGTGATTACACACAGGCTGATGTATTCCAGTGTACTTTCCCTATTGACTGAGCTCCCAAATTAGTTGTTGAAGTAGCAATTTCATCCCACAGATGAGTCTGCAAATTAAATGCCTTCCCCCCCCCGCCAGCTTGCAAAGATGAAACCTGTGTGATGATTATGACCAGAATATTCACGTCATTATGAAACCTAGAAACATAAGTCAGTAGTAGCAGACTAGTATCTCTTCACGTCACCCCTGGGTTTGTCCTGAAGAGACTGGAAGTGAAAGGCCAAAGGAGAGAAGAATTCACAGCCTCGTGGAAAGTGTGAAAGTCTCAGCTTTCTCCAACCTATGAGTTCCTATGCAATGTGCCATGTGATATGACTGGACTATGTCACTGAGCTACAACTGGGACTTATGTCACCTGGAGGAGCTGCTATATCCCAGGGCATCCTGGCTAACATACCTAAAGCTGCAGCACAGCCTCATCCATCTTCAAGGAGATGGATAGCAGAGCAGACCCATCATGGGTGTCTCCTCTTGGGACAGACACAGAGCACAAGAGGCCACAGCAGAGAGGTGGAGTGCCAGCTGTAGAAATTGTAGAGTTTGTGAGGTCTGAAGAGTGCATCAGTAGTCAAATGAGTAAAGTTGGTGTCAGTGATGGAGGACTGTGGGGAGGAGGAACAACACAAACGTAGATGGACAAAGGGAGGAGTTAGGAACCTATGGGCCAAGGCAATGAAATTGCTCTTCATGGAGAGACAGAGGGAATGAACAGAAAAAAAGGTAGGAGAAAAAGTGAGCAAAGATCTCGGAGGGGGCATAAGATGGTCTGTGAAGCAGGCAAGGACAACCAAAAGTGCACTGGAGAGCTATGCTAGCTAGCTGTGAGAACATGCTGCTCCTTAGCTGGCTTGTCAAAATCATAGACATTGCATAAATTCTGCTTCCACTTACACCGCCTCCTCCTAATGATACCATAGTGCAGAGAGGTGACATGTAGCTTACACCAATACAAAGCGAGATTTTGGCTCATACTTTACAAACATCCCTTTCAGATGCACTGAAAAAACTGCCAGGGAATGAAGACTGAGGAAACTTATTGTTGTCCTTTGCCACCTTCAGATGGTCCCCTCCTGTTTGGAAATGGCCTTTCCTGCACCTGGATCAGATCGTGGTGCTTTTAATAACCTGCTAAATGCTCTCTTAGAACAACACAGTCAGGCAACACTATGGCACAGCACTGGTCAACAGGGATGGAAAACAAATGCAACTGTGTCATCTGGTTAGTAACCAATCAATTCATCGTGTCTGGCTTATGAGACAACCCTAATGGCTACAGACACCTCTGTCTGGCCCACAGGGATCACCTGGCCAGACCCCTGCTGTTGAGCAAATGCCATTAAGGTAAGAATTTGTCACCTTGTGTTTGTCACCTTAGCAGAACAGCCACCACCTTGTGACCTTTTGTTTTGCTTTAACTCAGCAACTAAGGAGAAATCTTACTCCTTCCTACGAGTTTGTCAGAGATGAGCCACATATGGCACCCTGCCTTTCATGACACCATGCCTTTCATGGTGTTTTCAGGTTGATGCTGAGCACCTTTAGGTCCTGCTTTACAAAATGGGTTCTGCAGCAATCCAGGGGAACAGGAAGGAGAAACAAATCTATTGACTTTACGCGAAAGAGATGCCATTATGTTTGGAAGTGATGGGCCTGTGAGAGTGGAACAAAAGGGAAAAGGTAGTTACTGACAACACCGCATCAAAGACAGTGTGTGGAATACACCTTAGAAAAAGATTACCCACTCAACAGCTTGCCTTTTTTTTTTTTTTTTTTCTTTTCTTCTTCTTCTTCTATAAAGGAGGGGTACTAAGAAGCACTCTAGCCCTGTCTAGACAAATTGACTGAATTACTCACAAGAAAATTACTCCTTTTGTAAGGGTCTCAGCAACAAACCTAGAAGTGTCATAGGAGTGACTAATTTCAAACAGTGTTTGTCACTCAAGGTCAGTAGTTTTGCCACTCCTCTTCTTTCTTTTTTAGAATGGCCAAAATGGAAAATAGTGTGGTCACTTTGACAGGCATGGGGTACTCAACCACGGGGAGTTTTGCAGTAATTCTCAGGAACAGACATCAGAAGATTCCTCTAGCAAATATAAACTGGAAAAAAATGGGGCTAAATCTAGTGGGGCATTGCTGATACTTTGTAATTAAGAACCTAACTAATACCATTTTTTTTTTTTTCAGCCAAGCATTGCCGCTGCAGAATAATAATGAATACGCTTAATGGATCAAGCCTCATTTTTACAAAATGTCCGGTATTTTGAGATGCTTCCAGTTACAGAGTCTCATTTTTTGTCATTAGGGTAAAATCCACATCCCATGGAAATCAAATGGCAGCAGAAACACCAGCTGATGAATGTATGCCCATATATTTACTCTCTCTGCCTGTTTTCCAAGAGTTCTGACTACGCACATCTCCCAGAGTCACCTAACTTTGGGGGAAAATGGAAAACAATAGCTTTTGGGTAATTCTGCTCAGTCCTTCAGTAAAAGAAGTACACCAGATTAGTGAAGTTGTGTTTTACTTTAAGGGCCTGATTATGAGAGTTGGTAAAGGGCTAACAAAAATAATAAAGACCTTTACAGCCACTGCTGTAGATGGTGCTAAACAGGTCAAGAGATACTACCAAAAATTAAAAGAAATCTCTATACCTGAAATGTATGATAATTTGTAGGCAGTTCCTTATTATTTGTAAACCCCCTATTGATGGTTTTGGAGATGAAATGTTTCACAGATACAAACCAGGGATGTGAAGTGAGGGCTTTGGGAGTGAAACATCACTCGCGCCTGGCCTGCTGACTGTAGGTAAACAGTCTTGTCTGCTCTGTCCTTGAGGTTTCAAATCAGACAAGATGACAAATAACAGGCTCAGAGCACACAGAAGTCCACCATGCTCAAGAATTCTGTGTATATGATTCTCAAAGTACAAGAAGGAAACCTTTGATTGCAACATCTCCTAGACTTGTTGCTTTTAGCCTTGGGAATAACAAGCACAGCATCTTCTCCACTAATAGAGAAAAAGAGAAATAACATCATGCTCTACCTTGTTGCTGCTCTTCCTTGGTTCAGCATGAACTAACAGGCAATGAAAGTAACAGGTTTGATTACTCCTTGTAATGATCTGGATTTCTCCCAGAGGATAAACAGTGATATTCCCATCATTGCCATTTTCAGGACCTGGGTGAAATAACCTTCCAAATTCCTTTTTTTCAGTCAGGGCTTGCTCTCTATGAGTAAACACACAGCTAGTTCAGGAAATCATATCCCAGTCTCTCCTTTGCCCTTCACCCCACATAGTACAAGGTCCCAAGAGCTTTAGTCTCATTCAGAAGGTGGCTGAACCCTCATTCAAACACAAAGTGATACGTGGGTCCTCAGTCACAACTCCCCAGTGCTTTCATATTTGCTAAGTTCACTCCCCACAAAGCAGCAAGGATTCTATGGAGTCACAGTACTACAGTCAGGGAAGAGTGTGGAGATCTGCACTGCTTCTGGACACACAGTTAAGGTTCTTCTTACCAGTCTGTTCTATCTTTAGGCCAGCCTTGTCCTCCCAGTCCACAGTAGCATCCGTAGCCAATATATGCCAAGGGAGACCGTCCTGTGCCACATGATATAGCTCCTGCCAATTCGATGATTCCTCGGGTATGCAGTGAATGGGATTTTCCCAGACCACCTTTCCAAGCTGCAAAGACAGGACATGGCTCCACAAAAGGATGATAACACTTATTTTCTTAAGTCCTTAAAAGGAGATTGTTTTGGTTTGAGGATTCTGTTTGTTTGGTTTGGTTTGTTCTTTCGGGTTTGGGTTTTTTTGGGGGGTTTTTTTTGGGTTTTTTTTTTTTTTTGAGTGGTTGATTGGGTGCAGTCTTGACAATTTAATTAGCTGTGACAGTCAGCCTGTAGTGAGGACTCTGCAGGAGTCTTACCTGAGGGCTGGGATAACCAGGAGAGGGATGCAGAAATACCCAGGCAGGCTATTTCTGCAGAGGGAGCTCAGTTCAAGCAAGACTTACTAGCTTTGGTGCACTGGTGTGTGATCACACCGGTATAGCACCGAAGAGCGATGTGCCTACTTTTGCATGTCACAGAGCCTGAGCTGTTCAACTTTGCAGGGCCTATGCCAGCACCATGCAGAGCCAGCTGGGCTTCACTGCACCCCAGAGCTTCCAAACCTGGGAAAGATTACTAGCTGCACTGTGGTCCCAAGTGGGACGTGAAGCAGCAAAGGGCAAGCACACAACCAGACCTATCCTAGGCTCTATAGAAAAAAAAAATGAGGTTTCTATGTTGCCCAAGAGGTCTTCTATTATCCAAGTTTCCCTCACTATTCAGGATATTTTAACCTGTTCTCCAGATGGCAAACAGTTAACTACTATTTATTTGCATAGAGGGACAGCTACAAGTCCCTGAGGCTGCAAGGTACACTTTGCCAAGGATAGAGTGCCTATGTTAGCGAAAATGTATGTATATCAGCTTTGTTTTGAGAATTTGGAAGTGTTGGCAACGCTTGCATTTAATTCTGTTATTATGTTCCTTTTAAGTCGAAACATCAGGTTGGCCACATTAATATAGGAAAAAAAAGAAAAAAGGAGCTCTGTGTCAGCTGAAGTGTGCGGAAGGCCACCCAAACCAGTTTAGAGTTTAAGTTACAAGTCTTTCAGTGTTGTGATTTCACATGTTAGTTTTCAAGCTTTTCAGAAACCAGAGAATTTACCTTGCAGTTACTCTTACAGAAACCAAGAGTGCCCTGCCCCAAATACTCAAACCACTGTGATGCCTGGCTGCAAATGTTGGTGCTTATCCCATTAAGAGCTGCGACAGATCAGAGTATTTCTTGCCTGGGTTTACTGTGAATGACCAAGGGCACTTTGCACTGGTCTATCACACATGGCAAAGTTACACACCAGTAGCATCAAATCTGTCAGACCGACTGCCTGACCCATCCACTCATCCCACCTATGCACAGCTGCTTCAAAAAGAAAAGCCTGCCAAAATGGGGGGGGACTTTCCATCATGTTTGTGTGGAGGAGGAGGTGGCACATGGGAGCTGGGAACCTACCACCAAAGTTGCTTTTCACCTGCCCCCAGCTATTGCAGCGTGTCTGACCTCTTCAAAGTGCTGTGCAAACACGGACTAATTAATCCCCTAAACCATTCGAGGACTCAATACTATTATTAAAACAGTTGCTTTCCTTTTAAAACCTAGCCTCTAATCCCTGTGCTTGGGCCTCTTCCTGCATCTCCTGGGCTGGCTCACGCCCCTAGCCCGATCCAAACCCCAGTGAGGACAAGGGGGATCTCTCCCCGTGAAGGACAAGGCACGGCTTTGCTCCCTCTCTGCAGCCCGAGCCACCATCAGGAACGAGTGCTACCCTCAACCATTTTTGCCCCAGTGACCAGCACCTCGCGTTGTCCCGGGGGCATGGAGTTTCACACAGCCTCCTTATGCTTCCCGGGGCATTCCTCAGGGATTAAATGCACATTCCTGCAAAAGTAACCACACCGCTCACCTAAACACTACCTAAGTGTTCAGCTTTCATACTAAAAACACATTATATGCGAGTTATTCAATACTAAAGAGAAGACCTATTTCCCTTGTCTAAACAGTGGGCCTCTGGCTTTAGAAGGGAGCTCAAGTCTCAAGCACCCCAGGGGACATCACAAGCAATGAGCTCTTCTGGACTTGGGGTTAAAAAGCATCTGTTTTTAACCTGTTGCAATTTGCAGACCCTGAAAATGTTCCAGTGGAGACAAAAAATTCTTTGTAGACTTTCCAGCCTCCTAACAGGCAGCGTGCATTTTTTTTTTTTAGCTGTCTTACGCTGATTTCTTAAGCCAGGACTGCTGGACTTTGTCTGTTGCCCGCTGGCTGAAAACGTCCAAGGCTAGTGTAAGGTAACTTCACCTCACCCAGAAGAAGAAAGGCCATTCTTCTTTTGAGGATATCTCTAAGGATCAAGGAACTGTAATTACAGTGCAGAGCTGCTGGTGAAAGTGGAGAGAGAATGTCCCCGAGGGAACTGAGTCCAAAAGACTCAATTAGTGTGCTTAAGGCTGCATGCTCTGCAAGAGCTTGAAATAATGTGGGCATCCAGGCAGCCTCTGATGTTTCTTGTTTGTTCTTTGAGAGCTGGCTGGGTTTTGACCCAACGGTGGGTTGCTGCAGCTGAGAGTTCAGCCCCAGCGAGTACATTTCAGTATTCAGGTGCCTGGCTAATAACTTGACCAAGAAATGAAGTTACTTTTTCTGTCCTGGGTAGCCAACCAACACAGCTGGGAAAGCCTTGAAAAAGCCTCAGCCTCCCCAGCAGCCTGCATTAGCCACATCTCCCATTAGGAGCATGTCCAATCATTAGTTACACTACTAATGGGAGCCATTACCAGAGAACATACCTGCAGGGAGGTGAGCGCAGGTGGATCTGAGTTACACTTTCTATTTCCTGCTAAAACAAGCAGCCTTTGCTGTAGATTGAAGCAAGGTTTGGGGTTTTATTTCAAAACGCTACTGCAGGTATAACCTCAGACCTGCCAGCTCAGTGTCAAGTTGTCTCTGTGTGTAGGGACTTTGTTAGCAGATGTTTATGGCTTTTTTTAAAAAATTATTTTAAATTCAGATGAATTGAAAACTTCTTACTTCACAATCACTGGTAGAAAAAGAGGGTATTTCTATGAAAACAAAACAAACAAACAAGCAAGCAAACAAACAAACAAACAAAAACAACCCCCAAACCCAAAAAACAGAACACAGAGGCCAACAGCTTTGTAGCAAATACTCCATAAACTGCCAGGGCAGCGAAGCAGGCAGGCAGCTCATTGACACAGCCCCTCGCTAGAAAGTTGAAAAGAGTCGAGCAGCGCTTTTTTTTCTCACTTGGCCAAACTACACTGAGGCGCCTGCCGTGAGGCAGGCAAAGATGCCAAGGGGAAGGCTGTCCCGGGATGGGGGGAGGCATGGCGACGAGGAGAAGGACCGAGAGGTGGTACTCACCTGCCTGAAGCAGCATCAGCATCAGCATCAGGCGGGAGCCCATGGGCAGGTCGCTCCCGCGCTCCTGTACGCCGGGGTTCAGCCGCCGGGACGGCCGGTAGCACCTCGCCACGCTGCCAAGTGAGCCGAGATGTGGGTGTGCTTACCAATCTTGCCGGGCTGCTGCTCCGGAGTTTATATACGCGTGGCTCTGCGCCCGTCTGAAGTGAAACACCCTCTTCTGCGATGTCCCCGACCCCCAGCCCGGATCCAGTCCGTCCCCGCAGAGGGCTCCTCGCTGTGTGGGGAGATGGCGAGGGCTGGCTCTGTTTGCCTAGCATCGCCTTTGGGAGGGAGGGGCTGCTGGAAGGGCTGGCGGTCCCTGGGACAGCCAGAGACACCCAGGCACTAAGCCGGGCTCCTTCTTTAAGCTGTTTGCTTACAGACCCTGGTTAACCTCTGAGTAGCTGCGGAAAAGGGAAGCCTGCAACCGGGCTTTCTGCGGCTTGGGCTCTCTGCCGTGGTGTCCACCTGGCAAGGATTTTCTCTTTTTATAGATCACACTTTCCAGGGTAATGTGTTGGTTTTTTGGTTGGTTTTTTTTTTAATTATTTTATTTTAAGACTGATTATTTTTCATGTTTAAAAAAGAAGAGACAAAACTATAAAAATCCAACAGAAAGAATACTGTTAGCTGCAAGTATCTAATTATAAACTGACTAACAGAGCTAATTCTGTGACTCTCCTTAGGGAAAAATACCCTCGCAGCCTGTTACTGCACCTGACCAAGACCAGCTGATTTCTTGAGGACTCATCGGTAAGTGGGTCCCACAGACCAGTGGCTGAGGACAGTTTCTTGGGGCCAGCCATGCTCTGGTCACATCAGGCAGCCAGACTGGCAAGGTGGCCTCTCGTCACACAGCCTCCACTTGTGCAGGGCAATAGGCAACGTGAGCAGGAGGGTTGGCCATGGTTATTTTGTCTTTGGGGTTGAAAGAACTTAACTCAGCCCTCCAGAGCTTTAAAACTCCTGCCTTGCTCGATACAGCAGCCATCTGCCTTGGTGGGGTCTAAGCATCTGCCCCTTCCCTGGTGCAGGCATGATGGGAAGGGCTGGCTGCTCTGCTGGGAGAGGAGGGGAAGAAGGCTGCTTGCCTCTTCCCCTGAACAGCCCAGGACTATTACAGCAGCACCCCTTGCCTGAGTTCCCCATAGTAAACCCTCCCTTATTAACAGCATGGTTTTAAATATTTGCTTCTTAAATATTGGTACTCGAATCAAAGGTCAGCAGCAAGTCATTTACAGGGCTCCCTTCCGCTGAGAGCAGCCCCGCTGCAGCAGCTGTCACTCTTTGCCAAGCAAGTTTTCAAGATACAGTATGTATCAGGAGCCTTTGATATAGGGCGAGCAAGACAGCAGAGTTGGGTAAATCTCATGACAATTGTGAACCTGAAATCCCCTGCTGTCCTTTGCCCCCGTGATGTGCTGTGTATTGGCAGCAGGGGAAGGAGGAGGGTGAGATAAGGACTCCACTCACCCAGCTGCTCCATACTCCAGCTCCTGCACAATGTTGGAGGGGCCCTGGAGGAACTGCACAGTTTATACCTCCTCCCTTGGAAACTCCCTTCAGTAAACATACATCTACTCAAGTAATAAAGCCAGATCTTGTGTGAGTGGTTCCTGGCTAATATTTAACCTAAGAATCTAAGTTTGCAGAAGGAGGATGCTGGAGGGCGGGTGTGCTGTATTTGAGGGCTCTGTGGATGCAGGTCCTCAAAATGGGAAGCTCAAAGAAGGCAGCAGGTTTTGAAGCACTATGTGGGGCCTGTCTGAGAAAGACAGTCTGTTAGAGCAAGCTCCATCCCTGACAGGTACCTGGTGGGTCCTGTTCTTAAGTTGGGACCAAGGGGGAGTTGTGAGGAACCTGTGCAGATGCTTTACAGGATTCCTGGGGTCCCCATGCTCAAAGGAGTGCCTTTGAGTGATCAAAGTGTCTACTCTAAGAC
>JAAGNO010031227.1:0-14059 GCA_033439905.1 Ceryle rudis
TCAAATGAAGTAGATTAAGACTGCATGCAGAATTTTAGCTTGCATTTCACCTGCAAAAAAAACCAGTAGCTTTAGTGCTTTAAGGAAACAGTGGAAGAAGACTGAAGGGAACGGCTCGCTCGGGGCCCGCCTCAGCTGCGCTGTCGCGGCGCTTGTGTCTGCTCTTTGGAAGGTCTGAACATGGGGTTGATTAACTGAACCCCCAATAAACTTCCCCAATTCATGGTAAAGCTAAAAATACATATATACAAAACGGAATAGCAAAATTAATACAAACTCTTACACTGTTCAGGCTCATTTTAAATGCTTCCACAAATCAAGAAGTAACACCAAATGATTTTGACAGCCTAGGATTTTTTTTTAAACATTAATAATGTTGAACTTTGAGGAAGGGACTTGCTTTTCTGCCCCAAACTAGTACTTCTTCCTGCATATAACAAGGGAAGACTCAACCTCGGAAACATAGGACTCATGTAACAGAAGAGACTGTCCCTCAAGAAACTCTCTTAGAAAAGAACCCAAAATCTCAAGGGAGCTTGGTGAGATCTGGGGCTGCAGAGCTTGGCTGGTGCTCCCTGGCACCAGGAGGAGCAGGACTATTGCTCTGCCGTGTCTTCACATAGCGCAGGACTGTTTAGGTTAAGCAAATACAGGAGACAAAGCAGCACAGAAAAATCTTGTGATGCCATATCAGCGTTAATAAGTACAAAAGTAAAGTGTGTGTGGGGAAAAAATAAACCCCTAATTATACCTCCACAGTGGTGGTTCCAAAATATTTGTCATTCAGGAAGGAGTACGGAATAAGGAATTACGTGCAGTCATGTAAGAGAGTAGCAAATACAGAACTGGCCAAAAAGGTCAAAGTGTGAGCGACTTGCTAGGAAAGAAAGAGACAATCAAATCGAAAATTAAAGTCATGACAGTGTAAATGTGTGGGGTTCCCAGGGCATTCCTATTCTCTCACCATCTCACCTGGAGAACTGGACTAGATAGAAAACGAGGCTACTTAAGGGCATGAAGCTGCATCTGCACAAGGTGACTGTAAATAGAGTAGGATTTTCCATCTGGAAGACAGACAAGTGAGGGCAGCGCTAGAATCCTGTACGAAGACAGTGTGGGACGGAGAAAAGCCAAGGTTTCACTATTTCTTGTAACACAAGTTGTAGGGAGGACTCAATGAAGTTACCAGGGAGCAGGTTTAAAAGAGCTATTCTGTGCTCCTTAAGTGATGTTACTTGTAGTCATATGTGGGGTACATTGGTTGTAGGAAGTTCTGGAGACTAAGATATGGGTCAGAAATGGCTTAGACAGATGACCTGATGGCACCTGTGAGAGGTTGGTGGGACTTGGCTGACCCTGCACAGCCAATGGTGCCACATGCTGCGCCAAGCCCTAAGTCCTGTCACAGATGGACAGCATTTGCCTAAGGCCAGTGAACCCTTCACACCACCACCACCAATATTACAGGTACCACACCAGCTACTCACCACAAAATCAGGGTCAGTGTCCCAGTCATCTCCCTGAGCCTCAACCTTCACTGACACATCATGTCCCACGACTGCTTTCCACATCTGCACAAGGAGGACATGGTATCACCCAGAGCCCAGCGCACAGCCATGGGCACACCAGACCACAGCAGTCATGACAGGTCTCAGGCTGGAAGGGACCCTTGCAGGCCATCTGCCCTGTCCCTCATACAGCACCAGGCACCCCAAAATAGCTAGTCCTGAGCCCCACCACTGCGTTGAGCAAAACATAGAGGGATTTTAAGCATAAACCACAGCCTTCTTGTGCACTCCACAGTTCACATGCACACCTTATTTTAAATATAAATCAGTGATGATGTCCACCTACCAGGTTCTGTTTTCCCAACAGACATTAATTTTCTGTGCTGTGGGAAACCATTCCCTGCTTTAACCTCCCTTCTGGTCAGTGCAGTCACAGCACACCATCAGAGGCCATGGCTTGCTCTCCCACCATGATACGATGCTTATTTACCTCAGGTAGGACTCCTCAAGTCTCTTGTCTGTTTTCCAACCTTGTAATCACTGCCTAGTGCACTAGAGAAGGTTCAGAGAAAAGCTGTGTGCTGGTCTGACAGTGCTGTGTGGCCTCTGTGTCTGTCACGGTAAAAACAGGAAATGGGTCTAAAGCCTTTACGCGTGCAGCGCTGAAAAAGGCTGAAGCTGCTGTGGTATGGCTTGCACAGGCTGTCCCAGGAGGCTTGGGGGAAGTGATAGGCCCAGGAAGAGGAAGTTAAGTAAAAGGGCTTTGAAATCTAAAGCTCCTGCATTTCAATTTCAATGTGATCATGAAAAAGATGATGAAAAAGCCCCTCCCAAACAATACGGTTTGTACAGTGAGAGAGAGAAGCTTACACAGTTTGCCCACCCTACACAGCAGAGCAGTCATTCTCAACAAGCTCTCACATCTCCCCACGTATTACTACTGCCTGTGGTGTCAAGGAATCCCAGATTCTTACTGCCACCCAAAACAGCTTTTCACTGGGGCAGAGAGAAAGACTGAACAGAACGTGCAGCAGAGGCTGGGCCTCTGAGCTCTGTTTCACATCACTGCAAACAACACATAATGCTGTGAACAAACCAGCAAGAGGGATGAGAAATGTTGGGTGATGGATCCTCATTTAACAGCAAGCTTTTAATACATGATCCTCAACAGCACTTGCCCCTCAGCCCCACAACCAGACAGCAGCCTGCAAACCAGGCCCAGATGCCTGGGACAGCAGCAGCTTTCTGTGCAAGCAAAACGTTTATGCTGTACAAGTACTCATACAACAAAAAAAGCTGTGAAGGGAATAACCTTTAGCACAGTGCATGGTTCAGTCCCGTTTCCAGCTGCCCTTAACTGACAATCAGTGCTGTAAGACCAGGGAGCAAAGACAAGAAACTAAAAGAACACAGCAGAGATAAGTCTTTCTTGCGTTAAATGAAAGCCAGGTAGCCAGCTCAGGGAGAGGATGTAGGACCGAGGCAGGTTTACTGCGAAGATCTGGCTCTAGGCCTTCCCCAGGCTGCCTCAGGAAATAATAATTAAAAAAAAACCCCACAAAAGGTAAAAAGGTATCATACTCCAGAACGGAGCAGGTCTGCAACATCCTCTGCTGTGCTTGCGTGTACCGACAGCAATCTTGGACAAATTGCGTATAGCTAATTGCAGATAGAAGCAGAGGAAGCAGGAAAGGCTCATGTGGTCAACACAGCACAATCTAACAACACCTTTCATCTCCCTAATTTATTAGCATCTCTCACTCCAAAGATTTTTAAAGTTCGTGGCTCCTTTTTGTTAATAACAACCCAGGGACACTAACCAGCTAGCACGGGGCTGTTCCTCAGGGTGGCTGACGGGAGCAGTTGGCTCAGATGAAGGTGGTTCAGGGTTTCAAATTCTACCATAAATGGTCCTTCAGCACCTGCTCTCCAAAGCCACCCACCATGCCTCTTGGGAGCTGTGACAAATCAAGCCTGTAATCACAAGGCTCCAGACACCCTCTGCAGTGAGGAATATCAGCCAGAGTAGCATCTCAACCCTTCAATTTGTCCTATTTTTCCCCCTGAGAGCATCCACTACGGCACCAAAACAGGGCTACCTCTCTTGGCACAGTTGTGCTGGTTGATTTGGAAACGTGGTTCTTTAGAGCCCCAAATACAAGAACAACAACGATGACCCAAGCACAGTCTAAGAAGCAAACGCCAAGCATTATCAACTCACACATACTAGCTCAGGAAGGAGTTTGCTTTGCCCACCAAACCCCTATATGTTTTTTTGGTTGTTTCTTACTTTCCACTCTCAAAACCCGCTAGGCTTTCTTACCTTCAAAGACTCACCAGCTCCTGCTGGCAAACTTGCTGCTGCTTTTTTTGCTCAGGCAGTTGTTGCTGGAGGCAGTTTTTAGACTTCTGTGTGCTCCAGGTTCCTGTTTTAACTTCAGCTCTCTCCACTTCCTGCACCCCAACCCCCAGCTCAGCTCAAGTCATGAGCACCAAAACCTGCCCTGGTGCAGCAGTTCCCTTACACGTTGCCTGAGCTCTGGGATGCTGACAAGGCGTAAACGCTCAGGGTACAAACTGCTGATGCCATCAGTAGTGCTTGATGGGGCACAATTACATTTCTTAGTGTGCAAACCCATGTCCTGATCTTCATCTTTTCCAAAGAAATTGTTATGCCAGAGAAGTACAAAAAAAATTAAAAGGCTGAAGCCACTGAGCCTGACAATTATGATGAGGTCCAAAGAAACCAAGCTGCTGCTTCCAGAACTTAGGAAATCTGACTCAGTATTTTACAGCACAGTTAAAAAAATACATAAACGCACGCAGACATACACACACACACACACACACACATATACATATGCATGTGAAAGCTCTTCAAGGACTATTAAAAAAACCTCAGCTAAATAGCTTGGTCTAGAAAGATGGAAAACACATAGTTAAAGAATCCTAAGCACTTGAAGATCAAACTCTTCGGTAGACTGCTTACGGGTGGGAAGTGCACAGTTTTGGAAAGAGTAGCGTGAATCACACTAACATGACTAGTTGGCTATTAACATACTTAAAAAGGCCCTTGTTATCTGACACAGCACTGACCAGCTTCAACTTTGAGATTTGGCCTTTCATGTGTTCTCCCTGTGCATGCGAGCCATGGCTCTTACCTTCCTGCGAAGCCTGACCTTGCTGCCAGAGATGGCACGGTTCCTTTTTCCTCCGGAGCTCTGTGAGGAGATTCCCTATTCAGCCAAGCCACCTCCTGCCCCGCTCACTCGATGTTCGACACAGGAGAATCGCTGGCTCTTCAGCTTCTCAAAAGTGCTTCTTAAAGCCTGACCAGCACATGCTGGCTCCTGAGCCCTCCACAGCAGATTCCCAGGGTGGGCTCTGCCAAGTTTCTCCCTGAACAGCAAAATGTTTGCTCTCTCAAAATGCAGGGTAGCAACTCTGCAGACTTTTTTTTTTTTTTTCCTCATTACACCAAAAATTTTAAACTCAACCAAGACAGCCACCTACCATCACATCTCCCCTGCACCCTTCTCTATTTTATTTATTCACATATTTAATCCAAGCTGTAACTGTTCCATTTGAAGGTATAAAATATTTAAATGTCTGAACCAACAGAAGCTCGTTCAGTTTCAGTTCAAGAAAACTTGCACCATGGGCTTTAACGAAACATACAGTGCTTGTAATTCTTGCTCCTATTACATACAGTGGAAACATTATCCATGGTCTTAGAACATGCCTCTAGCAGCTTTTGGTGCAATGGGGGGGAACATAGTGTAGCAGCGATAATGACAAAGGTACCTGGCTTTGTCTACAGAAGGCTGGAAGAAGACTGTCTGTTTTAACTAGTCCCATCTCTCACCCTGTGTCTTCCCTGGGGCTGCACAAAAACAGGGTACGGTGCTCAGTCAAATATGCCTAAATGCAAACAAAACTAAACCCAAGCAGATCTTGTTTTATTGGCACTATCAAGGTGCTGTTTCCTTCTTCCTGAAGAAGGCTGAGGGAGATGCGAGATGGGGGGAAAGGTCATCTGCAGAGGCATTCAAATGATAAGAAGAAACAGAACTTCTGCAACCAGCAGACAAGGAAGTGCAGAGTTACCTACAGTCCCACGGTGGTCCTGTAAAAGGTATGATACAGCAGCATTATACCCTCAAGAGACCTCTGACACTTACATGACATGACACAGATTCCATCTGAAAAATAATCTTTATTATATATACAGGAGCACATGCCCCAGGAAGCTATAGGTGAAGTTTTTGTTCACTGAATTTTATACAGTTGAGGGAGTGCACAAATGGATATATAGTGTCAATGTTCTGGACCTGCCAGAGACCTGGTTATTTTAGCTACCATGATGAAATCAATCCATCCTCAAGCAGACTTTTTTCACCAGCTAGAGAATCTTAGTTTACCAGGAATATCTAAAGAACTACCTTTTTCCCATGGGAAAAAAGGGACTGTTAATACTCTACCAAGAGGCAGATACAACCCTTGCAGCAAGTACTCTGAACAGAATGTCCACGTGCTCTCTGACAGGGAATGCGACTGGAACTACTTCTTTACATTCAGCATTCTCCCTTTGGAAGAGGGCAGTCAATTCCAGCACATATTCAGGAACTCTTTGGAAAACACGGCTTTCCATATACCCTATAAGATCACGTCCATTTGCATCAGCTTGCTTTAGATCCGAACAAGTCCAAGGACCAGCACTAGCTCTTTCTCCAACGCCCTTTTCTTAAAGCACAGATGCCAATTGTTTCAGAACTCCTGCCCCTTCCTCACTGCAGAGGGGACAGTTTATTTCTGGAGCTTCTACCTTTGATTTGGAGCCACCTACCACATTAGAGCCCTTCAACGTAGCCTGTACAGGTTTAATGTTGTGACAAGGGTTCAGTGGACAAGAACATGGGAGGGCAGCTGCTCTCGTTTCAAGAGATGCAAGCACCTTCCCTGGTGAGAGGTGCGCAAATGTTGTAATCAGCAAGGTTATTAACTTGGAGCTTAAAGGTTTCTAGTTTTCTATTCCTTTTCAATAACCAAATTACTGACGTTATGTTATAGGCTTGTCAGGGCAGACATATGACTGGTTTTAAATGGAATGCTCAACGGGTCCAGATATGCTAATTTTGGCCCTTCAACAGGAGATGCAACTGAGCAGGAAATGCAATTCTGGAATTCAATTCATGTTCCTTAAAGTGTCCACAACTTTCTTAGGATATGTATTTCAAACAGCACTGAGCCATGGGGCCTACCTAAGGGATGGAACAAAGAGAAGAAGCCTCTCTTTCTCATATCTAGCTAAAGGGGCTTCTGGTTCAGTCTACGAGAGGGAATGATCCTGCAGTTCCTAGAAGTGTTGAAGTACTGCAGCGACTCAGCGATATTTTTCTTATTCCTACCACAGCACAATACTATATAAACTGAGTGGTGCCACCTCCAGGTACAGGAAGAGATGCTGCCCTTGAAGACTGTAGTGTGAGGACCCTTGCTTAGAAAGTACACCATGGATTTAAAACCACGGAAGGAAAGGCAGATATCCTGGAAACAGCCCAAGCATCAGCACTGGCCGGTGCCCATACTCGGACAGCAAGCAGCCCAGGTGCAGGCTGCTGGGTGCAGCTGCTCTGGAAAAAGAAGGCAGCTGGGTGAAGTGCTACCCCGGTGACAGGGAATGCAGCAGCCCCTTGTTACACACAGGGGGCTGCAGCTCAGGAAAAGGCTGTTACTCCTGTTCATAGGTGGCCTGTAAAGCACAGGAAGAGCAGGACATGGAGAGCAAGCAGATACATGGCCACTAGCAGAGGCAAGTGGGTCCGGGAACGAAAGAGAGAGCGTAACAGGCGTCGCAGTCCAAGGATATTCCGGGTCTGGAAGAATAAGAGAGACCAATCAGTATCAGGAATTAATATGTCCCCCGTGAGGACAAATTTAAGCTAACAAGCATGAACCTTCCCAAATCCATTCCACTGTCAAATTGGATCTCTAGAGCAAATCCTCAGTGAAATGTTCCCCTTCCCCTGCCCTCTGCAGGTTTCTCACGAACCAGCTCCCTCCCATTCTGCTTGAGAAAGGGCAACAGAATGCAGAACATCTCCCTCTAACATTTGGTCCCTACAAATTCCTAGCTCCTCTCAGTGAAATATAAACAAATGGATCAACGGTGCTTTTCTGCTCGAGCCCACAGCTGCTAGGAATCCTGATTCACACTCTGGCCTAGACAAAGAAGATTATTGCTTATTTGTTGCGTTCTTTTACCCTTGCAGCCAAAGGGACTTCTGAGCTGCTGGAGAGCTGCAGGAGCTCTTCCAGAAGTCCTCAGACAATATAACATCTACTGGCAAAGTTCTAATACAAAGGAAATCCTGTCTATTCCAGTAGCAAATGTCAAGCTTGAGCACAAAGTAGCATCCAGTTATGGCTCTCCCCATAATTCTGCTGATGCTGCTCCTGAGAACACCACCCCCAAGTCTTGAAGACACAAGAGTGTAAACTCCTCAGCAGGGCTTCATCCTTAGCAAACCAGGACAGGCAACTGCTGGGCTGTCGCTCCACTTTGGCTCCCAGCCTGGCTGTTGTGGGTTTGAAAGGCAAAGAGTGAGGAAAGCTGAGGTGGTTGCTAAGCAAAAGGCAGCGTCTCTAGACTTCACAGGTGTTAGGGCCAGTAACACAAGTGCCTCTCATACACGAGATTGCACGTTGTTTGCACAGACATTGGCTATTTGCTCACCACTGAGGCCTTGAATATTCTACAGGGAACCTGGGACCACATTTTAGGCACAGACAATGCTGGCCTACATTTTAATGACCTCTGAAATTTAGTCTGTTCACGCAGACTGCAGCAGAGCCACTATCAGAACAATGTGCCTTTTGGCATGGAAAACAGAGCAAGACAAGAGCAGAAACCCACACAAACCCCAAGAGACTGAAATGTGCCTACAGAAGGCTCCATCTGTTGTAGGCTCACAGTTTTCAGTTCACATTTCTTGCATCAGCCAGGGCTTACATCACTGACAGCTGTGAATGTGAATTCTTACTTGGCCAAAATGATTATCCATGGAGTCGGTCAGCAAGGAATGCTCTTGGCCTGGAGACATATCAATGCTAGCACTCAAGGAAGACGTCCACTCACTTGACTGCATCCTGTGAGAAAAGAAATTGTGAAATTAAATTCATTTCCTTACCACTGTAGACAAGCTTAGGAATGGAGGAATTTCTTAAAAAAAAAAAGTTAATGAACCATTGCAAGCGAGCCAGAGCCTCACTTGACAAGAGCTGGTTTGATTTGTGCAACGGTAGTGCCTCCTGAGCTCGAACAGAGCTTCTGCAACAGAACAGAACTTCTGCAACAAGCAGAGTTCTCCTTCCCCCACACAGAGGCCGGGGAGACTGTAACAGACCAAGCATATTGTGCTCTCTATACAAGTTACACTCGCTCAGTGCCAGCAGCTCCTGTGCCCATGCCCACAGTCAGAGCAGAAAGTAAAACTGTGCTGCATCATGTGCAGATTACCATTCTTCTCCAGTGGAGAGGACAATTCAGCTGCTGGCAGTGGAGTCCTTTCTCAGTTGTCTACAACTGAAGGAAATCAGGACATCAGGAAACACTTCTACTGTGAGGTTGACTGAGCATTGGCACAGGTTGTCCAGGGAGGTTGTGATGTCTTCATTCTTGGAGACATTCAAAAGCTACCAGGACACGGTCCTGGGAAACTGGCTCTAGGCAGCCCCGCTTGAGCACAGAAGTTGGACCAGATGACCCCCAGAGGTCCCTTCCAACCTCAACCATTCTGTGACAAATGCGGTATAGTTGTTTCTGCACAACCCACCACCCCGGTGACATTCGACAGAAGGATGTAATGAAGTGCAGATGAACTCAGAGCCAGGATCACCATACTTTCCTGGTGATATCGCTTGTTGGTTCAAGCTCTCTCACCTCCTGATCTGATCCTGTGCTGCAGAGAGCGCCTCCTCTACAGCAAGACGACGGTCCCGTTCCTCCTCCAGCTGCTCCTCCAAATACCTCAGATCCTGCTTTGTGCTGGTATGTAAATGCTCTGTTTCGGACAACCTGTCAGAAAATATCCAAGCATGTGCCAAGAAAGGGCTAATTCATGGACTACTCTGTTTCTATCTTGTACACTGATGCCATAGAGGAACAGCCTCCAATTCCCTTCCACTTCACATAGGAGACTTAGTTATCTTTTAATATATTTAAATTATTCTGAAAGCAAGAGAGGAGATCTATCTCTTGAAGCTTCTGTGCCAGATCAGGAAGGAGTTCCTTGGCTCTGTCATCTGTACCCCCACCTTCTGAAAATTATTTTGAAAGGGTATGAATCATGTGAGATCTTGGTTCCGGAAGGTTACAAGGAATCATGTGCTAGGTCTCAATTCCAGACTCTCTCAGGCTAACAGCCTTGAGCCTAGGAATATTGATTACTTAAGCAGTTACTGAGGACCCTGCCCATCATATCAAAGATGCTAGTTTGGCTGGTGATGGTCAACTGGAACTGCTGCTGCATGTGGTCTCTTCATCTTTGGAAGTTCTATGCAAAGAGATAACTAATGACAGCTGTCAGGGGCATATAATGGTTCCTCCACTTCCACAAGGTCCTAGTGTGGAATTGAGTTTTTCCTATCACTAGCCCAAAGGGTTCTATCAGAGTTAACATTCCCACCTCTGTTTTCTCAGGCTTTCTTTACCTCAACTGCAACTCCTGCAGTTCTGGCGTGTAACTGCCTCTTTGAGGTTCATTCTTTTCTTGGGGTGCTCCTGGAGCTGCGTCTGTTGTGAACAAGTCCTGAAAGAAACCATGAACGTATGGCAGATGACACTGCATGGAAAGGATAGAAAGTATCTACAAGGTTCCACAGTTAGTGGACCCATCTGCAATAAGGTCTTCCCTCCCTTGCACCAAGGCCACCACCCTTACCATGCCCTTGTCTGCAGACTGCAGCTCCTGGAGCTGCCTCTCAAGCTCCAAGCAGCGGTTCAGAACCTCACTGTAGTGCTGATGACTCTCACAGATGTTCCGACTGCTACCACGCAGCTGGAGGGAGAGGGCATTTTTCTCCTCAAAGACCTGAGATAGCTGAGAAGAGAACACAACTGCTCAGTAAAGAATTCATATGTTTATGGAAGAACAACTGTTCTCTGTGTAACTATGGGTCAGAATTCTACTGAGAACATGGGAACTGACAACGCTGCGTTTTACAAAGGTCCAAACACCAGCAGTAATCTCCAGCAGTAGCTTGTGGCTAAGGTTTCCAGAACAGGAGTCCAAAATCATCAACACTGTGTACAGAATAACTTGCTTCCAAACCAAGATTTCTAATGTGCTGAGATTGATGTAAAACCTTTCAGAACTATCATCAATAAACTATTTTATATTCTTGATTTCTCAGTGAATGCAGCTCTCTTTCTGAAGATTGCTGCATTCTGAGCCTTCCATTTCAATGTGGGAATCTGATGCCTTGTGATTCTGCAATGAAATACAGAAGCCTTTTCAAGATTGCAGGCAGCACTGAAGATCACAATCAGGCTTTTTGAAGGAGGGACTTCCTTCAGGAGTCCAGAAAGAACTCCCAACAATAGAAATGTAACCTGGCAACAGTTTTCTTCACGTAATTTCACTCTGATCCCCTTCGTCCTGTCTCCCTCTCTCCCCTCATTCTTCCCCCATTGTCCCCCGTCTCCAATATGTCCTCTTTCTCCCCTCTCCCTCTCCTCCTCTGTCCTCTTCCCCCCAATCAATTTAGAGGAAGCGTCAGAAAAGTTGCCGATTCAGACAGTGCTATCACGGATCCTCCTGAATGTGATCGGCATGTGCCCGGGAATACCCCTCCGGTCCAGTCAGTGTCCCAGATGTCACCTCTCCCAGGATCTTGCCCACCCCCTGCCTACTCACTGTAGGGAGAGCAGAGCAAGAGCAAAGGTGGCCTTAATGCTGTTCACCAATAGCTAACAGTCACAGATCTGTAACACAGCACCCTGAAAATTAACTCCATCCCAGCCAGCTCCAGTACATGGAGCTTTGAACATCATCACCCAGAGAATTCACATCTGGAAAATAAGGAGCTATGAACTACACAAACGATCTACTACAGAGTGAGAACCTGTTCGGTCCATTGGACTCGAGGGATTGGAGCAGATGATGCCTGTGAGAGCTGGGCTGCCTTAGCCTGCTAAAGGGGAGGCTGGAGAGTCATTTTACAATAGGTTACAATTAAGTCAAAGTCAACAGAGCCAAACTCTTTCTGATAGTGGCAGAAAATACAATACAGAGCCATAGCCAGACTGTGGCTTGGAAGAGTCAGACTAGACATTAAGAAAAACATTTGCATTTAGAAGTGTAGAGCAGCACTGGACAAAGGCCCAGACCAGTTTTGGAATCTCTGTTCTTTCACCACTCAGTTATGCAAAGTCACGGCTGACCTAAAGTAACACTGGTGACTGTGCTGCTTTGAGCAGCAGAAGGATGCACTAGATCATCTCCAGAAGTCTCTTCTAGTATTTCTGATTTTGTGTTACTTCACTAAAAGCCCCCAGGAACAGACAGATTCATTCCTGCTCCCTGAGCCCTGTTAAAGCCTACCCTCTTCCCCACATTCCTCATCCCAGACTCCACAAGCAGGTGTAAGATACAGTCAGTACCTTGCTGTTTAACTGTTGGATTCTGAGCTCCTTCTGGTGCAGTTCTTTCAGGCTGTCACTTAGCTGGGCCTGGAGATGTTTCGTCTCTGTTTCTAGGCTTGAAAAGGCCCCTCCCAGAACTTCTGAAGAAATCTGCCAGGACAAGAACAATAAAAAAAGTGTACCACACATGCAATAACCCACTCTCATCTCAGTCCTCTGTCTTTAGTATTCCCAGGTCAAAGCTCAGCAGTCTTCCTAGGCCTGGAACATGATCTCCTCAAGCAAAACAGCAAATGGGGAATGCTAAAAGCCATCTGAAAATCCAAACAATTAGGAAAGACCACTGAACTTGCACATATCATGGGTCCTTCTCAAAGGTTGTCTTAAAGCTGTTTGTAACACAGGAAGGAAAAAATAGCATATGAATGAGAACAAGAAAACCAAACAAAAAACCCAAAGCAATGTCCACACTGTGCTCATTCAACACAGACTAAGAGGTTAGCACTGGGGCATTCTCCTGGAAAGCATCACAGGCACATTGTTCTAGCTTTTCCTTTGTACATATATGTATGTGTTTGTGTGTTGAAAGGCTGAGAGGAGATTTTCTTCCTCCTCTACTGACATAAAAGCTTCTCACTGCAACATTTCAGATGTGGGCAGGAGAGCTCTTTCCGCCTCATAATGCAATGGTATCGTACATGCAGCAAGCAGGCAACTGTCCTTCCCTAGACCAAGCAAAAAAACTCAGCATATTCCAACTCTGCTTTTAGGGCTGTGATAGAGGAGAAAGAAGGCAGAGAGTGCAGAGTTCAACCAGCAGCTTCTCCGGGTTCGGGTCAGGACTGTAGACCCCTGTCATGATAAAAACAATAAAAATTCAATAGGAAACTTAAAAATTAGAATATGATATTAAAAGGAGAACTAAACCAGAAAATCTTAGTTTCAAACACAGGGCAAGAGGCAATTCTAAACTATCCAGGAAAGTTAGACCTGAGAAATTCCATACAGCTTAGAAGGACCTAAGGTACCTTGGAATCCCTGCGTCTTTTACTCTCCTTCTTGAAACATTAGGGACCATGAATTAAGGGAAGAGCAAATATGGGTATGCCAGAGTTTTCTAAAGGTTCTCAGTGATCTAAGTTGCACTGGAGGATAGTGCTTGGAGGCCACACCACAAAATCCAATACTGCAGTTTTCAATACAAGCAACACGTGCTGTTTTGGGTGACTTTCATGCCTCACATTTCCATGCAATAAAGACTCTGTATATTTCCACCCACCTTCATTTGGTACCTCTCCTCTACAATCTGAGACTTGCCGAGGGGCAGTCTCATTTCTTGCGTGATCCTTTGTAGATCGCTCAGTTGCTTGTCTTTTTCTGCTATGACCACCAGGTACTGCTCCTTTATGCTGCTCTTCTGCTTTTCCCAGGTAGCCTTCTCTTGTCTGTCCAGTATGACACAAAGGAAATTACCAGGAAGTTACCAGTATCACTTAAGATATCCTCATATCCAGCTGAGAATGAGCTGATCCCAACATGGAAACCTGAGGCTTTGGCTTCATTTGCATTTTAGAAGCTACATAGGAAATAAATCTCATTTTCTTTCCTCAGGACAAATAAAATCTGTAAGCTGCCTCAAACTTTACAAGACCTGAAATGTCTGAGGGTCACATGGAGGGCAGAGGGAGGAGGAAGAAGCACTACAAGTTTTTATATCACTTTGGACAAAGATAAGCCACATATTTTTTTCTGGAAAAAAACTCCAAACAAACAACAACCACCACCCAAACACACACAAAAAATCATCACCCAGCCCCCCCCCCCCCCCCCCCCCCCCCCCCCCCCCCCCCCCCCCCCCCCCCCCCCTCCCCACCTCAACCACACACACACCCCAACCTCTCCAACA
>JAAGNO010031227.1:14120-41109 GCA_033439905.1 Ceryle rudis
CCCCACCCCCCCCCCCCACAAACCAACCCACAAACCAAACAAAACCAACCACAACAGAAAAAAAAAAAAAAAAGAGTAATTGCCCAAAACTAAATCCCACCCCTTTCACTCCAGGTCCAGTCATTCTCAGGTGGATCACTGAAGTACCAGAAAGGATTTTTTTTTTCCCCCAATTTTAGAACAGAGCGTATTTGGCTGACTAGTTTTACTCCAGTTGGAGATGACAATTTAACTAGACTTGAATTATAGGCTTTTTAGAAATAGAAGACATAAAGCAAGAGAAACAAAGGACTAGACAGTCCTACAAAATGAGTTCTTTCTAAACAATGTATCAGCAGGATAACGGTGTTCACCATCAGCTTGGAATGGAGAGTTCTGTAATAATACACACAAGCTCCAATACAAGAAATAGCCTAAGCTGCCTCTCAGACAGATACTGGCCACTGCTGGATGAAAGAAATAAAATCCAAAAGGTCATCGATATATTTCACACAGGCATTTCTTCCACTTCGCTGGGCTGTAAAGCTTCACCCTAAGCCTGAGGCAGAAGCTGAACCAGGGAGACGTGTGCCTACTCCTGAGCAGGGCAAAGCAATCTGGTGACAGCTGACACAGGTCAAGCTGAGGTTTCTTGGTGCTTGCTTTGCCTTCTGTCTACAAGTGCTCTTTGATTAAAGAAATGGCACATTTGCACCTTGAGGCAGTGAGAGGACAGACAATTCTCACCTAAGCTGCTGGAGCTCTTGCTGGTAGAAAAGGCATTCTTGCTTCAGCTGTTCTTGGAGACGGTTCTGTTTATTTGTGTCTTGCTGATATTCCTGCAGTTGTGCTTTTAAGCGAGAATTTTCAGCTGATTCTACCCCGACTTGTATGTACTGCTGCTGCAGATTCTTCAGCTCTCTTACCTTTAAAGGGAAAAATCAGAGTGTGTGACAACTGAACAGAGAGGTCAGTTCGTTACCTGTACGTGTTTAAAAGCATTTCTTGCTGTAGCATCTGGAGAAAAGCAGCTCACACCGAGATGGCAGAGAAACTAGACACTGTATCGGTGATGACAGCAATCTGAAAGTGCTTCAGAAAAAACCCTCAGAGGATTCTATTGTTGAAGACAGTAGTGAGTTTTGAGACTTCCAGTGAAATCTGCCACCCATTAAAACAAGACCCTGGACTACAATATTAATTCCCTTATTCAGAGAAAGACAAAGTGAGACAGAAGGAGCTAGTTAAGAATAACTTCTGGAGTTGGTGTTTACTGTAAACCAGGGAACTAAGGAACTAAAATTCTTTTGGCAGTCTACTCAGGCCAGTATTAGAAATAAGTTGTCATTATACATCCCTCACTGTAACCAGTTTTTGAAGACAAAGAGGATGGCCAACTCTGGTGACAGGGAAGTACTTAATGAGAGAGGAGATCCCTCCACTGAGGATCTATCATAGTATTAGCAGCACCACACGGGCAACCAAGTTCAACAAAACAGCAGCAGAGGAGACATAAATTGAGAAATTACTGAGATGTAACATGGACAAGAGGAAGATGCTTAAGACAGCATCACAAAGTCTGTTGTGAATTAACAAAAGGGAAAACTAAGACAGCCTAAGTGACAGTGGAAAATTATTGTAAAAGTCTGTCATCTGACCAGCAGCTAGAACCTGAAACTGGCTGAAAGAGTCTCTTACGCCAGAGACTATACAAACACAGACTCAAAAATATGCAAGCAAGGATGACAAAATGAAGCTGCAATGCCTTGTATCTGTCTTGATAATCAGCTGTCAAGAGGAGAAACAGACCCAAGTCTTTGCTCTAGTCTCTTCTAGAAATCTAAGACAAATGCATGAACTTCCACAGATGTGGCCTTAAGCAGGTTAATGGGGAACCCATACCTTATTTCTGTCATTCCATAGTTTAAATTAAGCTAACAAGAGAAACCAGCTGTAAAGTTAACAATGAAATCACAGCTTCTGTATGTCAGAAAAGATAAGATAGGAGGGCCATACTAAATCCATAGGATTTGATGGAGAGTGCCCATAAATGCTAAGGTCATTGGGAGGCAACTCAATTACCTTTGAAAGGTCCTGGTGACTGGGAGATATTCCTGAAAACCCAAAGTAGGCAAATGTCATCCCTACCTACAAGAAGGGCAGGAAGGAAGAACTGAGGAACTGTAGGCTAGTCAGCCTCATCTCCATCCCTGAGAAGGTGATGGAGCAACTAAGTCTAGAAACCATTTCCAGATATATGAAAAAACCAAAAGGTTTCCCAGAGAAATTGGGGAATACCCACCAGCGGATATATTCAAAATACAACTGAACGGTGTCTTAGGCAACCTATTCCAGCTGATCTTGTTTGAGAAAGGGGGTTGGACTAGGTGGTCTCCCAGAAGTCCCTTCCAACTTCAACTATTCTGTGATTCTGTGAAGACACTGATCCATGTTTCACATTGCAAATACCAGATCTAAGTGTGCTGAACTTTAAGATCTGAAGATCCAAATCTCCTGTGGGGCTGTAAGAAAGAGCAGGAAGAGAGAACAAGGACTTACTACTCTGTCTCTGTCATTCTGCAAGGAGGACAATGCCTTCTTAAGACTCTGCACTTCTGCAGGAGTGGTAGAAGTGCTGCTTCCTTCTGCTCGTTGCTTCAGTTCTTCAATCTTACGTGTTTTGCCCAATTCATCCAGCAGACGGTCTCGCTCATTCTGCAAGCTTGCCATAGCCTTGGAGAAAGATTTGACTTGGTTGGAAGAGCCTTCCAGTTCCGAAGACAAATGGAGGAGCTCATCATCTTTGGTTCTGAGCTTCTTATTAAGTTCCTCAATCTGGGCCAAGAGACCTTTCTCATCAGTGGCTTTCTGCAGTTCTGTCAGCTCAGACCTCACTGTATCTCGGTCCCTGGCAGTGGAATGTTGCTCCTCTTGTAGCTGAACCACCTGCTTCTGAAGATTCTGCACATGACTCTTCTGTTCCTCTAAGTCTGTAGAGTATTTCTGTTTCAAAATGTGAAGCTCTTCATTGGCCTGGTCCCAGCTATCCTGAAGAGAGCTCATGGACTTTCCAAAAGACTGAATTTGAGCTCTGAGGTCTTTGTTTTCATCTGTGACTGCAAGAAGTTTCTGTTCCATTTCCATCAAGTCCCGTGCCAACTCTGCTACTCTCTCTTCTGCTGTTTCTGTTTCATTCCTCATTATCCCTGCATCATGATGTAGGTGCTTCAATTCCTTTCGAAGCTTGTCCTCAGCCTCTCCCACTCTCTTGGCTGCATCCCGTTGAACACATACTAGTTCATCCTCAAGTTCTGTTATCCTTTTCTGGGATAGGGAGAGCTTATGACTCAGTTCTTGTGCCTCTTCCTCTCGGGCCTTCAGTTGTGCTTGACATTCCACAAGAGGACCTCCTTCCCGTAATGCTGTCATCTCACTCTGCACTTGAGACAGAGAGGACATCAGGGTTTCAATCTCTTGAGACATATTGACTTTTTCCTCTCTCAAGGCTTCCATGCCCTTCCTGAGATCATCTTGAGTACACTCAGACTCTTTCAGCTGCATTTCTATGACTGCCTTCTCCTTTTCCAGAGTTTGGATATGCTGAAGTTGCGTTTTGAGAAGTTGTTTCTGTTGGGAGTCCTTTATTGAAATCACTTGATTCAGGTCTTCTCTGTACCGCACCAACTCTGCATTCAGCTTGGCATTCTCGGAGTTGAGGTCATCCATCTGGCTATGAAAACTTCGGATTTCTTCCTTAAGCTTATTGTTTTCAGCAGCAGCCTCTTGAATTAGCTGGTCTTTTTCCAAGATTATAACAAGATGACGTTCCTCAAGTTGCTTGTAGTCTCTCAGTATGCGGTCTCTGTCATCTTGCAAAGATGACATGGACTTGGTGAAAGAGTCCAGTTGTGCCTTCTGCTGCTTACTTTCTTCTCTGCTTATCTTCATCTTTTCGGTGAGACGATCAAGTTTGTCAAGAAATTTGTTCTTCTCATTTTCCAAAGCTTTTTTATCTTCTTCCTCCTTACTTAGCCTACACTCCAACTCTTTCATCTCTTCAGAATGTTGCTGCTGTAATTGAGATAGAGCAGCCATAACTGCTTCTTCCTTGGCAGACAGCAAACTGATAATCTTTTGATCCTTGACACTAGTTTCTTCATGCAGCTTATTTGTTAGGTCCTTGGAAGCCTGCAGATCAGCCTCAAGCTGTTCATAGCTGAATTTTAGATTCTGGATACTGGTCTCTTGTTGCTTGACCGTACTCCCCAGTTCTTCTCTAACCAATTCACATGTGGTGAGGGAATTCTGTAAGTCAGCAAGCTGGTCCCTCAAGCTGCTGATTTCTGACTCCAGTTTCCGCTGTTCATTCTGAGACTCACTACACAGTTTCTGAGACATTTCAACCTGAGTCAAAAGCTCCTTTTTTTCTTCCTGCAACATTTCACATGTCTTTTGATGCTGCTTAATCTCCTTGTTGGATTCAGACTCCCAGTCTTTCTTGTGGCGTTCCAGCCTGAAAACAGAAGAGAAAGCCAGTCACAGATCAGCAAAGTATCTCAGTCTCCAAACCCACAGTAAGAGCGTACACGGATAATACTAATTTAGAAAAGCCATAAAATTAGTTTTACTTGAATAAAACAATCTGGAAATATCCAGATGATTAGTTTTCCCTCAATTTAAAACTGAAGGCATCTTTCAGCCCTCTGACTGCACTACTGTCTGAAGGGTTGGTTCCAGGGGAATACTTTTTAATTGTCCAGCGAGATAAATCTATGTCAATACTGAAAAAAAATGAAGGAGGTTAAACACTGAATGTAATCACTTCCTTTTTGTCAAAACACTTCTCTCACTCATCCATTATGGCTAACAACAACAACAACAAAAATAATAATATTCTTCATGTTCAGCTCATGTTCCAGCATGCTAAGATAGAGCATTTTGATCCCAGATTTTATTGAACAATTTTACTCATGTAAAAATAGTTTGGTTTTGAATTTTGGACATTCCCAGATGTACATTTTGGTATGTTTCCATAGCTCCATCTCTCCCTCAAAATCTATTTTGGGATTAAACTGTAATTACGTACCCCAATGATCTCTTGGCCCGCCAAGTTTAACCTCTGGATGCAGCAACTCTGTGCAAAAGAATCTATTTCAGGTTTCAGATTAATAAAGACTCTAGGTAGGACTCAATTACTGCTTGCACACAGTGGATTTAACATGAGTACCCTAATGATGAGGAGGAATATTTTACAGCGTCAATCTCCTTATATCCATCCTTGCGCAGACCAAAACCACACAGTAACTCCGTACAACCTAACTCCAAACCTCTTTTCTATCCACAAATAAATGATCCAGATGAGCCTTATGTTTGTGGCTTTATTAGGAAGACTAAGTCTGCTCTCTATTTTAGGCATTAATTAGTTTTGCCAATCACATGTCAGATCTAGCATATTTACAGACTCAACATTCTTTCTCTCTGGTATATTGCGAACAGAAACGGGAGTCCTCCCTCACCTCTGGCTGCTGCCTTGTCAAAGGAAATACAAGAACATCAGCCAAATCTTTATCACCTTCTTTACCTGGATATATGAGTCTGAAGTTCTTCCACACGTATGGTCATCTGCTTCATCTGGTCTTTCAACACAACACAAGTTTCATCTTTTGAACGTATTTCTTCCTCCTTCTTTTGAATAGTTTCAGTGAATTTCTTCTCCCATGTTTTTGATTCATCTATCACTCTATCCCTGTCATCCTGAAGGGAAGACATGCTCCTGGTGAAGGCTGCAAGCTGGGCTAGTGTTTTGTTTAGGCTGCCTTCCAATTGCTTGGCTTGTTGATCCTTTATCTTCAAGGAGTCCTGAAGATCACCAACAGTGGCTTCCATATAGTCTTTCTCCCTCTGCAAAGTTGCCAGCTTTTCTTCCATGTTTTTAATTTCCTTTGAGTGCTTGTCTTTTTCCTGTTCCAGCCTTTTCTCAAAGTCCTCATCTTTTTTCTTCATTTGAATTTTAATATTCTCTTTGTTTGCCTGCAACTCCTCTTTCACTTTAACACTCTCTGCCAGAACCCTCGCTGCCTCGCTCTGGGTGTCATCCAGCACTACCCTGCAGAGAGCAAGCTCTGCTTGGGCTCTCTTGGTGTCTTCTACTGCTTTAGCTAAAGTCTCTTTAGCTGCTTCTGCCTCTTTCTGAGACTCACTCTGTAGAAATTCCAGAGCTTTAACAGTTCTTTCTAAACTACTGTTCTTTTCCTGGCTTTTAATGCAGTCCTTCTGAAGCTGCATAATCTCCTGCTGTTTCTGCTTCAGCAGTTCCTGAAGCTCCTTTACATGTGTGCTGTCGTCCCTCCAACTGCATTTGAGCTTCTCCACAAATTCCTTTTGCTTTTCTGAACTTGCTGTACTTATCTCCTTTGCCATCTGACACTTCTCCTCCTCCAGTTCATGTATCATTCTCTGCAAATTCTGAAGCTCACGTTTAAGTTGCTCATTTCTGATCTGGAAGTCTGTTGCATCTTGCTGATAGTTTCCAATACTCCCATTAAGTTCTGCCAGCTGATTCATGAGCCTTTCTTCCAAATCATCCTTCTCAGCCTCTAGTGCGTCTTTCAGTTCTGTCATCCTGACGAGGTCATCTTTGGTTTTTTGGACTGTTTGTTCCATCTTTGATACTGTATCATGAAGAACATTCAATTCATGGTCTCTCTCTTTCATTTGGGTCTCCAAAGCCCTTTTCTCACCTGCTAAAGTCTCAACACACATGCTGATGTCACCTAGCTGTTGCTCTGAAGCCCTCCTATTATCTTCTAGTTCTGTGATTCGCTCTGTGAGCTCAGCTATCTGCTGTATGTAGGTACTAAGATCTTCACAAGGGCTACTACTACCTTCAAGTGCTTTTTGTTCCAGCTCTGCAGAAGGAGACACTGGTCTAAGACTGACATCCTCTTGATTTTCAGTCCTCTCCACTGGAAATGGTGTGGCAACTGCCTGATTTGTTTCTTCCCCTGTTGTCTTCTGAGCAACATACTTGTCTACCAGTTCTCTACTTTCCTTCAGCTGAGATTCTGTTAACTGCAAATGACACTTTAAGTCTGTGATCTCTTGATTAAGAGACCCCTTTTCAGCCATTACTGCCTCAAGCTGAGTGGAAAGAGCCTGGTAATCCCTCCTAGAGTTCTCCAGATCTTCTTTCAGGCTAGCGTTTGTAGAGACATCTCCAATCCTGCATAGCTCTCCATCTGTAAAACGCATCCCTGCTCTAAGCTTCTCATTCTCCTCCTCTAGTTCCAGGATCTTTTGTTGCTTTGATTTTGCAAACTTCCTCATTTTCTCCTTCATTCCATCAATTTCCTGCCCAGCTTCCTGTAACTGCTTATCTGTTTCCTCTTTTTTTGCTTCAACACTTTTCATCTTCATGAAAATCTCCTGCTTTTCCTGCCTAACAGTTTCCAAAACACGCTGAATTCGCTCTGCCTCATTACTCACATTCTCATATGACTGCAGGAGAGTTTCATATTCTTTCTGAAGCTCCTGGTATTTCTCATGAAACTCAGAACTCTCAGCAGCTTGCAAGCATTTCAAAGATTCCACCTCCTTCTCCAGCTTCTCCTTCTCTAGAACAACTCCATCTAGAGTAAGTGTCAGGTTTTTACAACATCCATCAAGATTCTGATTTTCTGCAAGTACTTTATCAACTTCTGCAATAAGTTTTTCTCGCTCTTCAGTGAGGCCCACTAACTTTTCTGTTAAATTATTTATTTCTTTAACGTGGCCACATATTTGGCTTTCTGTATTTGTTAACTTTACACAAAGATTTTCAATAGTAGCTTTGGCATTAGCCAGCTCCTCTTTTAGAGATTTGCTTTCCTTTAGGGCCTCTTTTCTAGAAATAAGAGCAGCTTGCAACTTCCTCTGCATTTGATTCTTCTGTTTAGCTGCTTCTGCACCATCATCTTGCTTCTCCTGAATTTCAAGCAGCTCTGTTTGCAGTCGCTTTCTTTCTTCCTCGTGTACCAGAGCTTGAGTTTCCAACTGACTACAGAGGCTCTTGACTGAATCTTCTTTTTCCAGCAACTGTGACTGCACATTATTGAGAGCTTCATCTTTCTCTCCTAACTGTAATTTAAGAAATTCCATTTCTTCATCCTTTTGGTGCATAAGTGTTTTAAGGTCTTCCAGACTGTCCTCTCTAGAATTTTCTGCTTGTCTCTCCTCCAATTCTGTCTGAAGACTTGCTGCCTTAGCTTCAGCTTGGTCAGAGGTTCTCTTCAGTCCTTCTATCTCCAGAAACAACCGCGATACATGCTCTTGCAAGTGGAAGACTAATTCTGATTTGCCAACAAGTTCACTTTGCATATGGCTAACCTTATATTCCAATTCCTCTTTCTCCATCTGCAATTTTTCAAGTTTTTTCTTAAACTCTTCCCCATAAACATCTGCATCTTGTACAAGCTTGGTATATGGTCTATATTCTGCTTCCACACATGAAGAATCTAACCCATCTTGACTCCCAAGGAGACTCTCTGTTGATCCTTTCTGTTCTTGGAGTTGTCTGAGCTGAGACTGGATGCTCTCCTTCTCTTTGCTTTGCTTCTCAAACTGTTCTTGTAGGATGTTGTAATCATCTTTCTGCTGTTTGAGCTGTTCTCTGTGATGTCTGTCTTTTTCTTGAGCCTTTTTTATAGTGTCTTTGCGAGATAACAGAGCTTCCTGAAGCTTTTTCTGAAGTTGTTCTTTTTCTTGTTCAAGAGTTGAAATCCTGTCTCTCAGAGCAGATTTCTGGTTTTCTTCAAGATTAGTAGCTGTTGAACTATTGTTTTCATTTTCTTCATCATCTTTTGGGTTTTTATCAGTTTCAATTACTTTGTCAACAATTGTCTGACTTGCCGTGATTTCATCTTTAACTGAAACAATGTTTGTCTTACCTTGCAAGCTTTGCCTCATTTCCTCAATCACTGCCTGCAATTGTGCTTCAGTAGCTTCTTTGTCCAGCAGCTCCTTCTGGATGCTCTGAAGCTCAGATTCCTTTTCAGAAAGCAGTTGAATTAGATACTCCTCACTGGGCTGGCTTTCAAGATTCACTTCTTTGCTTATCATGTTTCTCATGTTTTCTTCCCCTTCCACTTCCTGAGTCACTGAGTTTTCTGATTCATGTTCTCTTCTCAGTTGTACTAATTCATTCTCCAATTTGCTAACCTTTTTCAGAAGCTCCTTCCTGTTAACAAGTGCTGCTTGCAGCTTCCGTTTTACTTGCTCGTTTTCTTTTTTCAGAAGTTCAAGTTGATTTGCTAATACCTCACTTTTGTTACCTGCTGCCTCTGTCTCAGACTGCTGCTCAGATGCCCCACATTTCAGATACGTATCTTTTGCTTCTATGCTTTGGTCTTTTTCTTCCTGGGCTTTTAATAATAGACTAGCTTGCTCTTTAAGACTCTTCAGCTCATTTCCTAGAGAAAATTTCTCTTCATTCAGCAAGACCATTTTCTCAGACATGCTGACACTGATCTCTGTCATCTGTTGGTCTTTCTCCAGCAATGTTTGCTGCAGGGTCTCTATAGTCCTGATGTGTTCAGCAACAAGCTGTTCTAGGCTTGCTGCTTCATGTCCCTTTGAAGCTAAGTTTTGGGAAAGCTCTTCTATCTCAGCTGTATTCCTCCTCAACAGCTGTTCTAGATCAAGTACTTCACATTCCTTCTTTTCAATCTGCCTTCTCAGATCTTTTAGTTGCACATCCTGGTCAGAAAGCTGACATTGTGCTTCATCCAAGTCTTTTTGCAAAGCTTCAATTTTTATCTCCTTGGATTTAAATTCATTTTTAAGGCTCTGTATTTGTTCTCTCAAAAGACTGTTTTGACTGTCTGACAGTCTCTTCTTTTCTGAAAGATCTAGTTTTTCCTCAAGTTGCTTCACTTGCTCTTTCAGTTCTGTTACAGTAGAAAGTTCCTTCATCTGACACAGGAGCTGATCTCGTTCTTCAGTCAAAACACTAAATGCACTGTCAGAGTCCTCAATTTTTTTTTTGTATTCCTCAGCCAGCTGGTTTAGCCTATTTATTTCTGTACCTTTTTCTCCTAGATCTTTCTTATAGGATTCTTCTGATTTCTGCAGAATTATTTGCAGTTCTGTAATTTGGTTTTGTAGCTTTATCAGTTCTTGAGATTGAGAGGTGCCAGGCTCTGGATCTGCTGTAGAGACTTCTTGCATGGCCTCCACCCCTCCCCTGCCAAGAACAGTGCTACTGTCCAACTCGTTTTGCCTATCTACAGCCTTTTGCTTTTCCATCTCAAGAAACCGTATCTGGGAATTATCTTCCAGGTGGTCAGCTGCTTCTCCTGTTTGGCTACCCGTAGAAGTCTGGCTGCTGGGGCCCTTCAGATGTCTTTTCAGAAAAGTTATTTCTTCTTGGGCTTCTTTCAGTTCCAGCAGCAAAACTGACAGCTCGTTCTGTTTCTCCACAGAAAGATATTCTAGAAATGCAGGTGGACAACTTTCTTCAGTAAACTGCTCACTTCCATTAGGAAATCCATCTGCTTTTGCCTGAAAGAAAATAATAGGTTTCAGTTTCCTTTTGAATCCTGTGGAGGTATGGGCTTTCCCAATTTTGTAGTTTAAAACACTTTCTTCAGCTGGCTATTGCAATAAATAGTAGCCTATTAACAGGACGACTCCTCAGGTCATTTCTGTTCATTTCACTTCATGAAGTTGCAGCATGAAAGATTCAGGCTTTAGGATTAGACCATAAATGTAACTTCCCATTCCCTTATTTCCCATTTTCTCTTAATTACAGAATAGTATGATTCTGAAATGTTTCAGTTCCCCTGTGATTCTCACAAGCCCTCCAGTGTACTTATGCAACCGTGTTTTCCTGGCATCGTATCCCTAGTCTCTGGATAAGGATGATTTGTCCCCTATTCTATCTGTCCATTTAATATGGCAAAGAAACAGTGTAGAAGCCCTTATTCCAGTCTGAGTCCATCTCCAAAATGGACGTGTTAGACAAAGCACCTGGACCAAAGTGCTTGGCTTTTTCCAAATAACTATTTTAATGTTTCCTCCCATCCCCCAAAACCAAAATAAAAGCAGTCACAAATCCTTTCCAGAAGGCATAGATCCAGATCAGTGGCACACCAGTAAGTAACACAGCTAGTGTTGTAAAGGCTGTCCTTTTGTCAGTTTGAAGGGCAGAAACTATTTACAGGGAACCGTTATAGGAGAGCCATCTCTTAAAACCACTTTGTTACAGGACGTTAAGAAAAAAACCAAAGAACCAAACAGAAAACCACAACTCCTTGGGGCTTTTAAACTAACTTAACATTTTCATATCTATAGATGCATATAACACTGAGAGGAAAAAAAGTGGTTCCAGACTCAATTTTTACCTCAGGGAGCACTAAAGTCTCAAAGGGCTTTTGCACTTCATAAGTCACCATCTTTCCTGGCATACCTAGGGATAAGAGGTACACTCGTTCAGAATAACAAGTTGCTCGTAGAGTCAGTAGCTAAGCAAAGACACAATGTATGGGACTGAAGCCTCTCTAGTATAAAAAAAATACCCTGACAACAACAACAAAAAAACACCAACACAAAAAACCCTGAGTTTGAGCCTACACATTGCACTCAGACTTCTCCCCCATAGCTCTGCATGTGCAAACCCTCCTTACATTTGCTGCATGCAGGCATCACCTGAGACTACACTGAAACCTCTACAGAAGCATGAGGAGGCAAAGAGACGGGTGAACTAGGTAACAGGTTGGTTTTGTTTGGCTTTTTTTTTTTTTTAATAATTTGGTGGCAGAGGTGGTGGTAGTAATTCCAGACACAAAAATACTAGCTGGCAGAGGGGAACCCAAATCTTCATCCTAATTCTCTTCTGTGTCCAGACATCAGCCTTTGCATCTACAAAAACACTCTCCTTCAAACCATTCTTTGTTTCTCATGTTTGGAGCCACTTCTTTATCTTATGATGGTTATATCCTATCCATCCCCCATTAGAATAGTCACTCGTTCCTCATGAGGATTCTCCTATATATCTATAGGTGTCAAAGCTCCTCTTTCCAAATCACTTCAGATTTTTCCCTGGAACTTCTCAATTTTCCAGAGTTTTCTTGTTACATGCCTTATTCTGTGTCCTCACCTGTAGAAATAGAGGAGCAGTCTACATAACGGGCTGGAGCTTCCAGAGTCTGCAGGTCTTGCAATTTCACCTCAGGTCCAACATTCTTATGCCATTGGTTGAAGAAAAAATAATTAGTTTTGAGCCATGATCTTTGCATTAGAAAACAGCTATCTTAGCTGCCTGCTGCTCTGCCAAGCTTTAAGTAAAAATTAACAGATCCAAGTTTAGATGCAACGCTGAAGCTTAATGAAAATAAATTTAAAATGGTAGATCGGTTTTGACATTAAGCAAGAGACTAACATAGCAACAGCAGACTAGGATATCAATTAACACAACAACTCCAATAAGCTGCTTCCCACTGTGAGACACTTCCTCTCCCATCTTTGCTGCTTGAAACTACAGATTCATAACCTCTCACTGAACCACCCAAGCAGAGAAGGTGAAAAGTCTCATGTTTGTCACTGTATGCCTCACTAATCCAGCAGAAAGAACCTGCAGTCTTCCCAGGAAAGTTACACTAGGCTCAAACAAACCAACCATCCCACAACAATCTTAAATACTGTATGTCTCCTGCTTCTCTGGTCAGGACAGAACTCAACTGTTGAAGAAGATGGAACATACAAGAAAGAGAGGTAAGATTTTGCTATTTCACAGACACAAACTCTTTCTGCCCCATAAAGGTGCTGAATAAACCCCAGGATATTGGGTAGCTTGCTGTTGACATCCATAGAACAACTAAGACTTCATCTGCTAATTTCTGTATTCTGAAAAGTTCACTTGGAAGTTAACATGCACCTAAAACGAATGGCAGTTTTTCTGGCCAGTTCCCAACACACGCTGTGTCTCACCACAACAAACAACTGGCACCATTAGTACTACTTCTGTGGGAAAAGGTTTGAATTCGAGTACAAAGAGACTACAAGAAAGAACTAAGTAAAGTGTCTCCCCTCTCCCTCACACCCCACAAAAAAGCAAGTTTAAAAAAAAAAACCCCAACAATGGAAAGACCGAAAACTAAATGAAGTGTTCAGAATTAACATTTGCTGTAACTACTTACAATGTAAGCACAGGCACTAACAGGTCATGCAATCATAAGGAACCTATCTCCGGCCCCAGGTTCTAGAGCACCGTGCCTTTGCAAGCTCCAAGCAGCAACACGGATGTGTGGCATGCATCTGAGTAACTTGTGTGCATGACCCCAACCCCTGAACTGGGTTTAGATTCACACAGATTGTGGCTGAAGTCACGGGCCAGGTGCACAAATGGCAGGATATAGCTGACCAAGTGTCAATACTTAACACGCGAGCTGTTTAGCTAGGCTCTTTTTATAGTTAAGACACTGAAATGCACAGTTCCAGGGTTGGATTCATTGACCCATTTTCAGCATCCCCTTGGTGCAGGGAAATCATATGTTAAAGAACCTGTTATCTCCACTGTCTGTAAGGGGCTCTAGAAAATCAGAGGCTTGTATCTGCCCTCGAAAAGTCCATGTGTGCATATGTACCCGCTGACCCCCTAGCTTATGCCTCCTCGACTGCAGGCAGTTGGAATCTAAGGACTGAAGTCAGGCAGGATGAGCCAACTCAAAATGCCTTCTCCAATCCCAACTTGAGTCCCAGATGTCAACTTTTGCCCTAATACTTTCTGTTGGAGAGGAATGTATTAGATGAAACAGCATCATCCTCTTCCCCTGCTGGCATGCTGGAACAGAGTGGAGCCATTTGGAAACAGCCCAGACCTTGCTCTAAGCTAACAAACCATTCTACAACAAATTCTTACTGCAGATACACAGGGGCAGTGATCTCCATCACCTTGCTGACTGAGCATCAAGAAAAGCAGCAGGTATCCTGCACTCTTCTCGCCAACAGACAGTTGCACTTGTACCTGCAGCTGTTCCCTGTGGAAAAGGACAAGGAGAGAGTCCACTGTCTCCCACTTAAAGAGAACTCGGGTTCCTGCAGTCAGTCTAGCAGATCCCCATCAGGTCTGTGAGAAGGGATGGTTTGAAGGGCATCAAACAATAGCAGCTGAGCCTTTACACTGCGTTTCCTGAGACTTGCCTCAGTTTAGGCTGTGGTTTTGCTGAAGGACTAACTCACGAGAGGCAGAAAACAGCATGACTACGGACTGAGTGGATGAAGGACACAAGAATTCCCTGCAGCCAGCAAAAGGAAATGCAGTCTGATGAGCACAGCACAAGCAGTACTTGGAAGCTATTTCTGTCTTTCATCATTAACCCAGTTAATAATAACCTCTCAAAGAGGATTGCTAAAAAAGGCCATACCAGCTTAGCTATTTAAGGCCAGTCCTTGGCCTATTTTAGTTTTAGCTTATTTCAGCTGCTTAATCATTACCTGCTCTGCATTTTCTGCGACCGTCACAGCTTCCTGCTGAGTCTCCTGGACAACGAGTTGCAAGTGTTGTATTTCTGAAACATTTAAACAACTCCGATTTAGAGAGTAAAAGGATATTTTTCCAGGAAATTCACAGTACAAGGCACGTGGCTGTTAGTAACACTTATGTAGTAGAAATGTATATATATATAAAATACAGTCACTGGATATCTTGTTTGTTTTTGCTTTTCTAAGAGGCAAACCGCCAAAACAACATGCTCTTTTAGGTACCTTTTAGAGAAGGACAATTGTTGCTATACAGACTAAAGTTAAAGGACAGCTGATAGAGTTTCAAGCTTTAAGAAATATTTTTATAGAGGGGAAAGAATGAATTATTGTAGCAAATTTTATCTAAATGTTCATTTAGATAAAAATGAAATGATACATTGTTAAAATTAGAGAAGAAAACACTCAATGGCAATGGTCCAAGCCAAGACTGGTACAGGAACTCAACTACTGTTTGACTCAGGATATTTTTACACTTCCATTTCTGTCAGGTGGCATATAAACAAATTTATCACAGGTATGTCATGGTGTATGATGACATGACTGGCCTCGTAGATGTGGGAGGGCAGTGGATGTCATCAAGGCCTTCAGTGAGGCTCTTCACTGTCTCCTGTAAGAGCCTCACAGAGCAGCTGTTGGTGTATGGGCAGGATGAGCAGACAGTGAGGTGGAGTAAGAACTGCCTGAATAGCCAGCCAAGAGAGTGGTGATCACAGCACAAAGTTGGAGGCCAGTGTCAGCCTTGGCTGTTATGACCATGAAATAGAGGAGTTCAAGATCTTGAGGGGTGTGAGGAAGGACAGTAACAGAGGTACAGATCCTAGATTTCAGGAGACCAGACCTCACCTTATTTAGGGAACTAGTAGGTGGGATCCCATGGCAGACATCTCTGAAGGGTACAGGTTAGTAAATATAACACCTTCCAGGTGCAAGGACACAAATCTCAACACTCAGGAAAACAAGACCATTTATCATGAGACTGACTTGAGTGAACAGGGAACTCAAGACAGAGCTCTGAGGCAAAGCAGTATTAGATAGGAGATGAAACCAGGGACAGGCTACAAAGCCAGAATTCAGAAACATTTAAGGACAGTGTTAAAAAAGCCAAAAATTAGTGGAGTAGAGACTTGCAAGGGATGTCAAGGGCAACAAGAGGAGCTTCTGCCTCTAAGTTAGTAGTAAAAGGGTGAACGAAGAATATATGTGACTGTTGCTGAAGGAGGTTTATGATTTAGTGACAGTGCACACAGCTAATGCTAAGATACTCTGTACCTTCTTTGTCCTTGTCTTCACCAACAAAGTTTCCAAGCCTTTGTCCTGAGGATTGAGTTGAGGACTACTTGTGAGAAATTAAGCAATACAAATTTATGAGAACAGATGGGTTCGTCTTGCACTCAAGGGTCCCGAGAGAGCTGGCCAGCACCCTTGCGAGGACAGTATCAGTGAGAGGTTATGGAAACTGTGGGAAGTTCACTATGACTGGAGAAAGACAGATAGTGTATCCATCTTCAAAAAAAGGCCAAAAAGATGACACAGTAAATGACAAGGCAGTACGCCTCAGTCCCTCCAGAAATCACGAAGTGAGTCCTCTTGGAGCACACTAGCAGGCACATGGAAGAGGAGGCAGCGACTCAAACAGTCAGCATGGATTTACCCAGGTTAAATCATAACCTGATGGCCTTTTATGCATTTGTGGATTAGGAGAGAGCAACAGGTAGCATTTACCTTGACTTTAGCAAGGTTCCTGCCAGCATCTCACACTGTATTTTTTATTGAAAATAAGAAGTGATGTTCTGGGCAGAAGGACAACTCAATGCATAAAAAATTGGTTGGATGATCAGGCTCAGAGAATAGCAGTGAATAGGTCATACTCTATCTAGAGTCTAGTAACAAGTGGAACATCACAGAGGTCTATCTATGACCTCTCCTGTTGAAGAACTTTATCTGTGACCCTTAAGGGGCAGAGTTAATGCTCAAGTTTGGAGAACACTCGGGGAGAGTGGGGGGTGGGAAACGAACAGCTGATACCTTCACTGTCAGGGCTGCCATCTACTGCAACCTAGACAGACTAGAAGAATGAGGCCAGCAGGAACCTCATGAAATTCAACAAGGAAAATGTAAAGCCCTGCCCCTGGGAATGCAGGCTGGGGACCAGCTCTGCAAGAAAGGATGAAGAGGATCTGCTAGACAGTAGGCTAAACATCAGCCAGCAAGCATGCCTGGCAACGAACAAGGTCAACAGCATCCTGGACAGCATGAACTGCAGTCTAGCCAGCAAGTCCATCAATGATATTATCCTCTTCTACTGGGCACTCATTAGATTGCATTCAAGTACTGCATTCAGTTTTGGACCCTCAATACAGGAAAAAACACTGATAAACTGAAGCAAGTTCAGCAGAAGACCACCAAGATGGCCACAGTGCTGGAGCACTTTCCCAGTGAGAAGAGGCTGAGAGAACATGTTTTTTTACCCTGGAAAATAGAAGACTTTGGGGAGACCTAAAAACAGTCTTCCAACACCTATGAAGAAGTTACTGAAAAGGCAAGAGACAGTGGCGAAAGGTAGGAGGACAGAAGACAAAACACACATAGTGGAACAAAACAGGTTCCCACTGGATGTAATGAAGACTTTTTTTTGCCGTGAGGACAGTGAAGTGTCATCAGAGGCTGCCCAGGGGGGTTGTGCAGTCAGCACCATTGGAGGCTTTCAAGACCTGACTGGATAAAAGCTTGAACAATCCAGTCTGATCTCACAGTTGATCCTGCTTCTAGGAGGAAGCTGGATTAAAATCTGCCTTCCCCTTACAGCGTGAATCAGAGAACCACAGTTATTCATCACAGTTCTAGCTAGTTCTGTGAGAGATGGTGCCTCACCTTTTAGCATAAGGGACAGTAAAACAACTTATACAGTATGTCTTTCTTCTCCAGAAGCATCAATTTAGAAGCATTACAAAAAAACAGGCCCCACTTTTATGAACATGTAACTATCAATGGCGATATGAAATGTATGTTAATATATATACAAAATAAAATTCAGGACCAAGTAAAACAGTTCTGTTAGAGATAAGAATTTTGGAACTTGCCAATTCTGAGCAGGGAGAGGGACATAACATTAACATATGGTATAAGGTTTTCATTTGTGCCTCTAAACTCTTTTCTATATACAATTGACTATACAAAATTATATTTACCATGTTAAAAATATTACGTGTTTTGAGTAGGCTCAGATTAATTGTTTCTGTGAATTCAACATCTGGAAAGCAGTCTGGCTGTTTTCAGTGATAATGGCTTTCTTTTATCAAGTCACACCACACTGTAGCCTTTCAACAACTTTTTCTTCCACCAAGTTTATGCTACCATCCTTAGGCATAACTGACATTAATGGAAGAAAAAGCCCAACAAACCAAAAATATTCTTCGAACTTAACGTGCCCTGTCACAACAAAGCAAACCTCTGCACCCTTTTCTGGAAAAGCCTGCAACCACGCAGTATTACCATCCTTACCTTCATCCCAGCTTTTTCCTGTCTTCTCCATGTTCTCTGTACCTATCACCGTAGATCATACATGCAGGAACATGAAGCATGTGAACCATCCAGGTAACAAGTTCTACCCACTGTCTAATGGCCAAAACACCAACCATTGCTTCATATCACAGGACAACACTCTGCACACAGGCCTGTGATACACAGCCTGGGCTTTTTAGTAATTCCAGGTGGCTTGCTTATTTGTTTCTGTGAGTCTGTTCACTGTCCGAGATTCAAATAGCTCCCTATCCCTTTAGAATTAAATTCTACTTCAACCACTGAAGACATTTATATAGTATTCTTCAAGATCTTAACAATGAAAGCGTAATGAACCACTAACCATGGACATGTTTATTATGTAAAATAATAGGCAAGAATAAGTCTTAACTATCTTAGGAGTATTAAAACAGGTAAAATAGTCATACCAACTTCAGTCTTCTGTCTTTGCAGGTTTTCTGTGTGTGGGAGTGAAGTCCCATTCTGACCTTCCTGATGTGTTATTTTTTCCTGTGAAGTTTTTTCATCCTGTTTAAATACAGGATGGAGGGAATAAAGTCACATTTCAGTACAGTTTATACATACACATTAGACTTTGCTCTTCCAGTTAACATCTTAACAAATCAATTGGCAACTTTCAAATTACTCAAATCGACTCCTGGTTCTTCCCAGGCTTCCACAGACATAACACGTTTGCCCACTTGCTGAGAAAACCCATTCGAGCCTTTCTCAAGCAATACATCATAAAACAGGAACTCCAAGTGTTCAATTCAGTTTCAGTTCCTCAACATACGGAAAAAAAAAAAAATCAGGAGACTCGTATGAAAACCATACCTGATTATTCAATTCAGAGACCTGCACTGCTGACTGGGACTTCAGCTCATTCTGACAGCAGAGAAATTCTTCAGATTTCTGCACAAGTTCATCTAACGGAGGGGGGGGAAAAAGGGAGTTAAGGTGTGTTCTTGCCTTTTTTTCTGAAATATATCCAGTTTACATGTATGCACAATAGCATATGAAAAGTATTTATAGAAGTTGATGGAAAATACCCCCAAATATTAAAATTAATTTAAAAAACCAACATGTGGCTAAAGAAATCCATAAGCCTCAAAAGATTATAGGCTGGGAAAGTACACAGGGAAAGCATCATGCATGCTGCCTTACTCTTACGCGCCTCTTCTTGCACTGTCTTTGGTCACTACCAAAGACAGAGAGGTGGGATTGCACTAGAGACCTTCAGTTTGATACAGTACAATCATTCCTATGTTCCTCTGCAATTAGGAATCATTATACCAAGACTTTCTTATGAACTATTATAAAACCAAACCCAAACAGAAGGCAACCCAATGATCCTTAGGCTCTTGAGAACCTGCTTCACCGAACTGCTGCGCTTGCTCACCCTGTAGTTTCTGTATTGTAGCACTGTTTTCAGCAGACAACGCCAACAGCCGGTCAACATCCTGTTTCAGCTGATCATTTTCAGCTACAAGGGCAGCACGGCTGGACTGCAACTCTTGCTCAGCCACCTTAAGACAACCGATCTGCAGGTTTTTCTCTTCCACCTCCAGCCTTCGCTCCTGCTCCAGGTCTTTATACTTCACCTCTAATTCTGCTCGTGCTCTTCTTGCCTCTTCCAGCTGTTCTGAGAGACACTGCACCTCCTCCTGCAAGCGATGGGAGGACAGCTTCCTCTCAGCTACTTCCAGTTCCATCTTCTCTTTGAGACCCTGAGACTCCCGTCTCTCTGCATCTAGCCCATCCCTCAGGGAGCTTAAATCCATTTCCATCTTCTGGCACTGATCTAGAAGTGTCTGTAAAACGATATGGAAAAGAATTTTAGCTCTCAACTGGCTCAATACACTGCCAAAGCAAAGTACCTGAACTCTTACTTTTAAATTGCTGTTAAATCATTTTCAAATATCTAAGCAGAAGGGATGAAAGAAGGAAATAGCTTTTGACTTTAGGCTGGACAAAAGGAGGCTCAGGGGAGACCTCCTGGCTCTCCACAACTCCTTGACAGGACATTAGAGCCAAGGAGAGGTTCGGCTCCTCTCCCATGGAGCAAGCATCAGAACAAGAGGAAATGGCCTCAAGTTGCCCCAGGGGAGGTTTAGGTGGGACAAGAGGAACAAGACCCTACATTTGCCAGGATTCCTTTCGTCAAATTTCCTCCTCTTGAAGCTGTGGACTCTCAGCATAGCTAGTTTCAGGGGGAGGCTGATGAGGAGCTCCCTTTACTTGATGGGTAGGAAAAGCAGCTTCAGCCACATGGCCTCAGGTTTATACACGTATCAAAGACTCTCTCTGACCATTTAATGTGCATGAGGGGATTCAAAGACAGAGGAGTCAGAGGACCCCAACAACCATGCCATGGAAATATCCATGTCGCCACTCCATGAAACACCCTAGTGAACAATGTAATCAGCAGTGAGTACTAGTCATCTCACTGAGGTTCTTCACTTCTTCCCAGTGGTAAGAGGTCCCACCACTGTGCTCATCTGGGACACATGGGAAAAGAAAATGGAGTGCTATGTAAGTGTGCAAATTTATCTAAGCGAGGTTCAGCACTAGATTAGCTGGAGATTGCGCAGCCTACTGACATGAGACTGATATGGTACAAGTCTCTCCTAAAGGGAGGGAGAATTATTTTCAGGGTCAGATATTGAAAAAAATTTCAAAATACACAAATCCTCTACCTGTATACAAGCCTTTTAAGAGACTGCGTACTACACCCTGTCTCAAGGGGCACAAGTATATATTGCCATACATGCACAGATTTGATCTTGTTCTCTTGAAGCTCCGGAAGGATTAAGCGAGAGCCAACACCACTCCAGAGGCTGTGCCTTCATATTAGCAAGTTCTCAGCAACAGATGCCAAAGAATAGCTGCCTACACTCTGATCTAGCCCAGATACTGCAGCCCAGAAAGAGCGTAGCTACAGCAGCACTATGCCAGGCACTTCTGCCTTTGGTGAAGAGTTGTGTATCTGATGGCTTTGAACCTATCAGTCAGCAGTGTGGAGTATATGGATAGATTTTGTCCCTGTCCACCTGCCCAGAATCTGGATCTCTAGAGAGGGCTGCTGCAGTGTCCCTAACCCCACTCTGGCCACTGTAAGCTACACGCACAGACCTGAAGCTCTAAAAGGACAGGAGCTCCCCAGCTGATTTCACACTGGGAATCTGGTGCCGAATTAAGCTAATCTGGTAACTTCTGAACTGCTGACAGAGGCCCCATCCACCACTCCGACATGACAGTAAGGCAGTGCGCGAAGCACGGGAAGGTACCTGGTTTTGTCGTTCAGCGGTACACAACTCCTGCTGCAGCAATTCTATCACCTGAGTTCGCCCCAGCAGTGCCGCTTCCCGCTCCTCGAGCTTTGTCTGAAGCACACGCAGGTTCTGTGAGACAGACAGTGCTACACCGGTATCTGGGAGGCTAACGTTAGAAGGGGAGATTTCCTGCTCTCATCCATACACCCAGTTTTTACAACACAGTTACTTTAATAGCCTGAACAACTTCACTTTTGTTAACACTTAGTTCTGGAGCCCTGGTGCAGTAGAAAGAGCTCACCATTGTTTCACAAATGGGGAACCTGAACAAATAATTTAATACTGCTTTTAAGCTGTTTGTTCTTTTCAATTGATAGCAAATCAGCAGATTGAAGCTAGGACTCTGAAAGTCCAACCTAGCATTCCCCAAACCACCAAGCAATCAAATCATATCTGTTTTCACTCCTTCCAAGTTACTTTGATGAGAACTGCTCTCTCAGGTTGTCTTCAGACTGGCAAAAATTCCTTTCTCCTCCCATAAAAAGATTATTACATCAAATGTACCTGCTGCATCTCTCCTTCCCGATCTGACTGAGCCACTATCTTGAGCAATTCAGCTTGGTGCTGGTGAGCCTGCTCTTCCAGAAGAGCTTCCTTCTCCTGAATCGCTTCCTGCATAGAGCTCAGCTGAAAAAACGAGCCACAAAATAAATTAAAACAAAACCAAAAACACTAGGTGGTCATGACCTCAACAGACATGCAGGCTTGCTTTCCACAGCACCAGCATATTATGTGTGTGGTGAAGTCTCCAACTAGGTCACCCTAGATGTCACTTGGGTCAAATGGTTTCTTTATCCTACTAATACATACTATTAACAGATAATATTTCAGATCCCAGAAAGTAAAAACCACAGAATTTCATCTACCAATATGCAGAATGATAGAAGATATGATTACTACATAATTACTTCATAAAACTTCTGGGTTGTTATTTGTCTAGGATGCAGCCCAATTCACAGATCAAAAGACAAACCCACAACTCAAGAGTATTAACGTTTCAATAACTAAATCCAATGTAACAGAACAACTGTTAAATTCCATGCAAAAACTCCTCTGCACACCCACAGCAGGAGACAGCGAGGCAAAAGCAGGTCTGGGAGCTGAACTCTGCCCCAGTGATCCCCAAGCCCAGCCCAGAACAGCAACAGCAGGCAGAGAAGCCAAGTCCCAACAGGGAGGAAGGGACACCCTGTTCCCCTGCTCAGGTGTGAAACTCCTTAAGATAACTGAACTGTGGAGCACCTTTTGCACCAAGGGTAATTGCCACCTAGGGATATAGGATCTATTATGGGATGAAGGTGAAGAGCATTTTGGGATTCCAAAAGACTTATGGAATGTTCAGAGGCAGAACCAAAGGCAAGGAAATGGACAGACCTAGGTGATTTGGTGAGGAACAAAACCAAAAAAAAAAAAAAAAAAAGAGAGGGTAAGAGAATTAAAAACGGCAGTGTCCGTTGTTTGTGTTCATGTGAGCACTGGGTGCTTCTGTGTTATCTATGTGGCTTGTCACCTATACACGTGTACAGGTGTGCCTGCTGGAAAAACATTCTCAGCCATGCGACTAGCTGGACTGGGAGGCATGGAGCTTTGGCAACCAACCTTGTCAGGCTGCAGGATTTACCATATTCCCTGGCAGCGGCTTGTCCTCAGGAACAACTGTCTCCCTTAAATTACCCAGTGACAGTACATGTGAGAATGGCGCAAAGCTGCATCAGAGGAGGTTGACAGGACGTTAGGAAGCATTTCTTTACTAAGAGGCGGTCACACACTGCAACAGGCTTCCAGAGAGGTGGTCAATGCCCTAAGCCTGTCAGTGTTTAGAAGTCATTTGGACAATGCCCTTAATCATATGCTTTAGCTGTTGGTCAGGCAATTGGACTAGATTATCACTGTAGGTCCCCTCCAACTGAACTACCCTATTGTATCATGCTAGTGTAAGTGATGGGATGGGAAACACAGACACACACAGACTGATGAATAGAACAAAAAGTTCAATACCTGTGTTGCATACTTGGTTTCAGCATCTTTCAGATTCCCTTTGGCTAGGGCCAGCTGTTCCTTCAGATCCTGAACAGCCTCTTCTCGCTCCCTGAGCTGCTCGGTTAGTGCTTCAGCTCCTTCTCTATGACCTTCACTTGTGTTTTGGTTATTCTGACACTGCAAAAGGAAAGAAGTGGAAGAAACAGAAGGAAGTAAACTGATCAGTATTACTTCTCAGTTAAAAAAAAAAAAAATAGAATGCTACTTCACTCTTGACTTCTAACCAGATGATTATTTCTACTACAGTTCTTCATTTCTTAACTTCACACTTTCTTTGTTTCTTTAAGGGAAGTTGCCCTAGGTTGAGTAACTATTCTCCCTATTACTGTGTAGATATGCACAAGATGTCTTTAACTGGGAAGTGTCAAATCACTTCAGAATGACTAGTTATCCATAAATGCTTACCATGTAAACTTAAGAAAATCATGAAATATAATACATAATCTATGATATGACCTCCTTGATTTGTGAGGCTTTTTCATTTCAGACTTCTCTAATACCTGAAATGGAACTTTTTTTTAATAATCAGTAGAAGAATATTCTCCACATGACAAAGGGGCAGACATTAAACATCCTAGACTGCAGAAAACAAGCATGGCAATCTCTTTAGACTAAAGGGATTTATAGCAATAAACCTGTTAGAATTAAGCAAAGGGAACATGCAAACAATCATCAGTTCTACTCCACTCTGAGGCACTAAAATCCTCTGTTTATGACCATGACGTTTAAACTTGGACAACATTTCACATAAAACATCCGGTTAGGCTACATCTACTCAGACATACTAGCACACAACACCTGCCCTCTTATTTTGTCTCTCAAAGACTGCTGGTGTGTGAGGCAATTCTCCAACACCACGGCTGTATGCCTGCCTAACACCAAACCAGCCAGATATTATGTGCGGCATGGCAACAGTCACCAAGAGGCAGGAAAAACATCCTTCTGTTGTTATCATCTTCGCACTCACAACTACTTCAAGCACTTAGAGCTGGGGATTTTTGACAGAATATATACCAAATATATCTCTTTCCTTGTTACAGGTATGGGATCAAAGTTCACCAGTAACGTATAGAGTCTGCGGAGTATTTATGTCCTTTAAATACATTCACAAAAAATTTTGAAGGCTGTCAGAAGGACTTAAGTCAGTGTAATAATTAAGAAGTTACAGTTCCTCAAAAGATGTCACCTACAGAGAAGTTATTTGAAAGCAGGTAGAATAGACAAGGAAAGTTTTAATTGCACTTAAGCTTAGAAGTAGAATAGGGAAAAAAAAACCCCAAACCAGAAGTGCAGAAAGCTTTAAGCCGAGGATATATATCATGCCGAAGATATATATATATCATTTATAAGGCAAAACAGTTGCCTGTGGGAAAGGATGGGTGAATTAGTTTGCTTACTTGGAATTAGCTTTCAGGACTGATATTTCCAGTTGGATTTGGAAAAGCTTCTGATGAAATCTTTGCACACTGGCCACTATTAAGGACTGTGGCACAGCCAGAGTCCCCAGAGCTCAAGATTTCAAATATCATGTTTTTAGAAAATGTATAAACTCTTATATCTGAATATAATTGGTGTTTGGCCACTTTAAAAGTTTAAGAGCAGCCTCAAATGTTCTGTATGCAAATACCAACTACTTAACAGAAAGAGATAAGGTGCTATTTTGATTCTCATGAAAATGAGGCACTCTGTTAAAAGCCCAGAAATTAATAGTACCAATTAGATATTTAAAATAGAGCCTTCTCATGGGGCCCCATCACGGAGAGGTTAACATCTTTTAAGCAGCTCTGTTCTCCCAACCTTGGGATACACTTGCTCTTCTGATATAGTCTGCGCAGGCAACGGTGATCCTTTCTCTGTCAGCTCCTCAATGCGTTTGTTCAGAGAGGCCAGTTTGGCTTTGGCCTGGAGTTTAAGCTTCATCAGCTTGGCATCCGCAGCCTCTCGCTCTTCCTGTAAAAGGAGGATACAAACTGACTGCACTTCCAATTCCAGTGCCATCGTGCTGAAAGCGCCACTTGGAAAAGTTATGTAATTTGTCAGTCTGCTGCTCTTTGTCCAAACCTGCCTCCCCCGTAACAGTGCTAATTAAAACACATCCAGGAAACAATGTTCTCTGAAACACTATACACAGCAAAATAGAGAGCTTCTGCTCTAGTAATCTTCTCTTCAAGAGTTAGATCACTCAAGGGACTTCTCCAAGCAGTTAGTACAAACTCAGTTTGTCTTCCTCTACTAAACGCAGTCTGTCGAGACTATCTCAAGTAACTGCACTTCCTCTCACGTCATGTCCCATGGTATGCAATACGTATCTTTGGTGATATGCCACAAAACCGCTGGACTACTGGGCGACTGCAGCACAGCCTACTCTTTACCTCAAACACTCTGATGTGAGCAAAGAAAAAATACTAGTAACTTTTGTGTGAGGCTTATAAGAGCCATCCAGAATCTCATAGAATCATAGAATGGTTTGGGTTGGAAGGGACCTCTAAAGGTCATCTAGTCCAACCCCCCTGCAATAAACAGGGACATCTCTAACTAGGGCAGGCTGCTCAGAGTCTCATCAAGCCCCAACTTGAATGTCTCCAGGGATGTGGCCTCCACCACCTCTTTGGGCAACCTATTCCAGTGATCTATCAGAGGCATGGGCCGTAAGGAGCTCCAAGACAAAATGCTGTGTAACATGGATGTAACTTACTGTAGTCTAAAAGGAATTACCCCTAAGCCAAATAAACAGAAGCTGTCCTATATTTCTTGTTTTAGGGTCCATTCTATGGATTCCAGTAATTCTCCGGAATTGATGTGTTTAGTAGTGCAGGTGTCTCAGATGTTCAAAAGAAAGCAGAGACTGACTAGCACAGAAAGCTGAAGCAGCATTTTACTCTTGACCTGAGGTCCCCAGGGAAAGAAATGCTACCTTTAGTGCAATTTCTTTTTGCTGGAGCAGGGCATCCTTTTCTCGGATCAAATCCTTCAGCTGAACAACAAGTTTTTCTGTTTGGGCTAGGCGCTCCAAGAGGTCCTCAGGTGCCTCCTCCATGGTTTCTGCTTCTGGCTCTAAAGCTTTTACCTGAAATGGCAAAACAAGTGTTCTGGAGTAAATAATCCTAAACAGACTGCAGCATAGCATCCAGATGGTATCTTCAGCTCCACTCCAGTCCTTGCAAGCATTTCACGTAGTGTATAGAACTATACACAATTAGGTGAAATCAGGAGGAAAGGTCAGGGTACCCATGAGCCAATACATTTGCTGAACAGAACAGGAGCTAAACTGAGATGAGCAGCACTGCGGAGACTCTGCCACTCACACACTATCCACTGTCTCTAGTATCAAAAAGCAACATACAGATCAAGCCCTCCAATGTCACCCACTGACACAGAGCTCCCCCTTCTACTACACAGAATCACAGAAACATAGAAATGCCTGGGTTGGAAGGGAGCTCCAGAGGTCATCTGGTCCAACCCCCCTGCTGAGAGCAGGGACATCCTCAACTAGAGCAGGTCGCTCAGAGCTCCGTCAAGCCCCACCTTGAATGTCTCCAGGGATGGGGCTTCAACCACCTCCCTGGGCAACCCCCTCCAGTGCTCCACCACTCTCGTGGTAA